>BJCN01085582.1:362-11909 GCA_018326445.1 Flaveria brownii
GATACATTTTGTGATGAAAAAGGTATTACAAGCAATACAGTGCTCCCTGGACTCTTTAGCAAAATGGTGTTGCTGAGAGGAGAAACAAGACACTTATTGAAGCTGTAAGAACTACGTGGTCTGATTCTAAACTGCCCATCACCTTCTGGGTAGAGGCAGTTAACACTGCTTGATATGTATAGAATAGAGTTTTAGTAGTCAAGACTCATGGAAAGAATCCATATAAATTGTGGCATAAAAAAGACCCTTCATTGGTTTCTAAGATCATTTTCATGTCCCTGCACCATCTTGAATACCAAAGATCAAGTAGCAAAGTTTGCTAAAAAATCAGATGATGGACACTTCATTGGATACTCTTCCCAAGCTAAGGCTTATAGAGTATACAATCTCAGAACTAGAGTAGTTGAAGAACCAGTCAATGTGAGCTTCAATGAGCACACTTCTTGTGTGAAAGGTTTTGGTCCTGACTGGGTATTTGATCTTGATTTAGTTACCAACTGTTTTAATAAATCTTGTGAAGATGTTTTAGGATCTACAGGTAACAAATCAACAGAAGATCCTAACCCAAGATTTGAGTTGAGAAGACTAAGTAAGAATACTACTTCAACTCCAGTTGTAACTAACCCTGTAGGTAAAGCTCCTATCAGCACAACAATGACAATCAAGTTGATTAATCTAAAGTGCCTGAAAATTCCACATCAGAGGCACAAAACACAAATGAAGGAACATCAAATGTATGAGGATATGGTAGTGGTGAAAGTGATTAAGAGTTTCTTGATGTTGATGACCACTCCATTAAAGACAACATCAATGATGTCACGTACTCATTGGATCAAGCTTCTCTTGATAAGTATGCTTATGTGGTGGGAGACACTTTATTGTTAGATCTAAACTTCTCAAATTTAGATTTGTCTAAAAAACTTTTTGTGATTCCTTAACTTAGGATCCATAAGTCTCACCCTACCACAAACATCATTGGAGATGTTGATAAGGGGGTGAGAACAAGAGGACAACCCCATGGCAAAAATGTTTTTCTATGCTCTTGCTTCTTGTCCTAAATAGAGCCAAAGAAAGTTGAGGAGGCTTTAAAGGATGGAAGTTGGGTTGAAGCAATTCAAGAGGATCTGCTTCAATTCAAAACACAAAAGGTTTGGAACCTATGTCCTCTTCCTCAAGGGTACACACAAGAAGAAGGAATTGATTACACTGATGTCTTTGCTCCAATAGCAAGACTTGAAGTTGTTAGGATATTCATTGCTTTTGCTACATCCAAGGACTTCAAGGTCTACCAACTTGATGTCAAGTGTGCATTTCTACATAGGGTGATTGATGAAGAGGAGTATGTCAAACAACCACCACGCTTTGACCAAATCATCCTTATTATGTTTGCAAGCTTGATAAAGCTCTTTATAGGCTGCACCAAGCTCCGAGGAAGTTATATGAGACACTACCTAAGTATCTCAATCAACATGGATACAAGAGGGGTACAATAGATGGAACTCTCTTCATCAATGGAACAGGGAATGACTTGATGTTGGTTCAAGTATATGTAGATGACATTATCTTTAGGTCAACTAATCCAAAGCTCTGTAAAGACTTTGAGAAGCTGATGAAGAATAGATTTGAAATGAGTTTTATGGGGGAACTCAATGTCTTTCTAGTATCAAGTGAAGCAAGTTGACAATAGCATCTTCATAAGTCAGTTAAAGTATGTACAGGACATACTTACAAGATTCAACATGACTGAATGTAAGATGCCAAAGACACCCAGAAAACACTCCCTTGGACTTGATCTTGAAGGGGAGTGGATAGATGAACATCTTTACAGGGATATGATTGGGTCTCTCATGTACCTCACAGCCAGTAGGCACAACCAGTAGGCCTGATATCATGTTTGCTACATGCATATGTGCAAGATATCAAGCTAACCCCAAGATGTCATACATGGTTGCTGTCAAAAGAATTCATAGATATCTTAAAGGTGCTCTTAAGCTAGGCCTTTGGTATTTAAAGAATTCTGACTTCAATCTGTATGCTTATATAGATAGTAACTATGGTGGCTGCAACATGACTGCAAAGTCCATATTTGGGGGATGTCAATTCCTTGGTGGAAGGATAGTCTCATGGCAATGCAAGAAACAATCATGCATATCTGCATCAACTGCTGAAGCTAAATACATTGCTGCTGCAAGCTGCTGTGCTCAAGTACTTTGGATTCAAAATCAAATGTTGGACTATGGATACTACATTAAAGAGACTTCCATCCACATAGACAACAACAGTGTTATCTCTATCACAGAGAATCCTATGCATCACTCAAGGACAAAGCACATCAACATCAGGTATCATCTAATTAGAGATAATCATGAAAAAGGATTGATAAAACTAATCAAGGTTAACACAAATGAACAGTATAATGCTCTGTTCACAAAGGATTTTGATTAACAGATATTTAAATATCTTATATCAGCTATTGGGATGATTAACCTTGTATAGATTTTCTTAAAACTTAATCTATATTTTTTGTAAATAGGAAGTGTGTGTCCTAAGTTGTCTAATTTTTCAGTTACATAAGCCGAATTTATCTTAGGAGAAATCTTTTTCAAATGATATTCCTTAGCAGTTTGAAAAATTACCAAGTATATTTTCTCTCGAAAGATATCAACATTGCCTTCGGAAGAATTTTAAGTCTTCAAATCACAAAAATACTTAAAAGGAGATTTACCTTTGGAAAAAATGCAATATTTCTTTCGAAGACAAAATATGCTTCAAGTACTTATATGTATTTAAAGAACATATTTCTTCCGAAAGCAATTTCTTCCGAAACCAAATACTCTTTGGAAGAGAAAATGCTTAAGCAATTTTTCTTCCGAAGCCATTTTTCACTAAGCTTAGGAATATATTCTGAAGTCAAACTTTGACTTCAGAATATTTTCACAAATCTTCCGAAGACAAATTACTTTCGGAATAATTTCAACTTCCAAGAAAACTACCTTTTTAGGCACTTTATCAGATGTGGAACAGATATTCGAACTTAAAGTTTATCCTTTTGCATTAACTTTGTGTCAAGTCCATTTCATATAAATATACCCAACGGTTCCCCACCCCCACTTTCACTATCTTCTTCATCTACAACTTTTCTAAACCTAAATTCCCATTCATGGCCTTTGTTCTTACCTTTCTTCACCTCAAAGCTACCACAAATGGCCAACCTTAACTACAGAAACCAACCATATTTCTGCATGCAGCTTCACACACAACACAATCAGGTTGCTCTATTAAATTCTGAGAAAGATCCAAGTTTCATAAAGATTTGTCGTTTTCTTTCTTTGTCAAACTACTTCACCTCCCTTACCATTAATCCTCCACTCTATGAGGATCAACTTTTAGAGTTTTGGAGAACCTATGAAGAGGTCATCATGGATGAGGAGAAGGCACTATCTGTCATAGTGTAGGGGAGGACAATCTTTATCACTCCGGCTTCCAAAAACTCTTATCTATAACTGAATGATGTAGAAGGTGAATTGTCCTTCCTAAAATCTACTATAAACAACTTCTTTGAGTAGATGAGTTATGAAGGTGACTTATAAGTCAGAACCTTCAAGAAAGGAAAGGTTTCCTCTCAATAGAAGTACCTCTACCATGTTATTATTCATAACTTGTCTAACAAGCATGGAGGTTGGGACCAAATTCCATAGACATCTTTTTCATAGTCCATAGAATGGTTCATGGGGTCAAGTTCAGGAATTCACAATTTGTGTATAGTAATTTGCTTGCAAACTTTGACTACTTAGAATATTACATGTTCCCTAGATATGTTCAGCACATTCTCAACTATGAACTGGGCTCATATTGAGGGGAACTGATAATGTTCTAAAATTGGGACACATGAAGCCAGACATCTTCAAGAGAATGAGAAAGTCAACTGTTGGCTTCTCAGGGGTAGAAACAACCCTGATCCCAAAAATGTTAGAGCTCATTGCTCAATGTGACAACTAAACAACACCAACTAGTGTTGAACCCACACCTTCCGCTTCAACACCACCCACACAGCCTCAAACAACCCTCACCTACCAAAGAAGACCCAAACGAACCCCTGCACAGGTTATTCAACCTGTGCAGGCCCCCATATCACCACCTATACAGGAAGAAGTGGACACTGGAGCTCCTACTTCTCTTGAGGATCAAACCACTCCCATCTCACAGATGATCAGTCCTGAGGTTCCTCATGCTCAGGCTCAGGAACTCATCACCCAAGAAGCCTTAAGCCTTCACTCCGAGTCTCAACACTCTAGTGAATAACCTTCAGGTAAAGTTACCATCCCCAACCTCTAGATCTAAACCATCCAATGCCCGGCCTTGAATTCTATGATTATGAGGATATGGCACCCAGTGCATACCATGAATCTCTCTTCCCTTTCCTTGCATAAAAAGAGATGAGTATTCCTGAGTCACCCATATCCAGCCTACATCATCCACCCTCCACTGAGGTTGATCTTCCTGAACCTTTTTAGGAGATT
This sequence comes from Flaveria brownii, assembly GCA_018326445.1. Lineage (NCBI taxonomy): Eukaryota > Viridiplantae > Streptophyta > Magnoliopsida > Asterales > Asteraceae > Flaveria > Flaveria brownii. The sequence goes on from BJCN01085582.1 coordinate 4,883, forward strand.
CATATGGAAGAGGCTCTCACTTGCAAAAGGGATTACATCGTTAAGACCTCAACCATGGAAACCCAGTCCATTGACACTTCAACTGAAGTTGTTAGTGAGCAGGGGAAAACCAACAGCAAGAACAATAAGCTGGTGATGAGGAAGAAAACTTAGGTCCACTTATCTCATCCCTCAGTTATTCTTCTACTGAAGATGAGGGGACTCTTAGACTAAAGTTGCAAAAACTGACAAAAACATGCACCTATTTAGTCTCCAAGGTCAGTCACTTAGAATCTCAAGTGACTATCTTGCAAAGGAGGGTCAATGATCAACAATTGGTGAAGGTGCTTCACAACCTCTCTCCACCCTGAGTAATCAAGGCCTATGAGTGACAAAGGAAAGAGGAAATTTCCTTTGTGGAGATTAAGGAGGAGGAAAGAGAGAGGAAGAGGAAGCTAAGGGAAGAGAGTTCAACTGGTTCCTTTGGCTTCATGAAAGCTACAATCAGGATAGCCCCCAGGCCAAATACTCAAGATGATGAGTTGAGGGCTGCCAAATTGAATTATTTGGGAACTAGGAACTACAATATTGATGAACTTATCTCTATTCCCTTAGAAGAGTTAAATGAACTGGCATACTTAGAGCTGACAAAGGAGTGGAAGGAGGCAGAGGGTGAAGAGTTGCTTCTTAAAGTTAAAGAAGAAAGAAGGCAGAAGCGGCTTTACAAAAATGCTCCTACCCTCTCCCCAATTCATGAAAGCCCTGAGAGAGAGACTTTGGCAACTGAACAACCTTAGGTAGATAAGGAGGCTGACAGATAAAACATGATCAACTACCTGAGTGCCACAGACCTCTATCAGGCATCTGCATTTCTTCCCCTCTTATATAGATACATTGAATTTGAGTATCTTAGGAGCTGGAACAACAGTTCATAAATGAACAAAAGGCTTCTAAGAGAAAGATGAGGGAAGAAGCTGCAAAGTTAAGAGCCATCATCTAAAAGAGTCCAAAAAGAAGTCTGTTGACAGACAAAGGATGATGAGCTTCTTGAAGTTGTATGGACTCTTCGGAAGGAGGCTTGGTCTAATATATCTATCCACAATTGATGAGCATATTAGAGTGATCACGGGGAAGATTAAAAAGGGAGAGCTTGTGGACTTTCATTCTGCACCAAGCCAAGCTCCTCCTAAGGTAGAGGTTAAGGTTGAACCAACACAGACAACATAACCTGGACCGTTAGCTGCATCTCAACCAACCTCATCTTCTATTCCATAGCAGGGTTCTACTCCTTCTCCTTCTGAACCTGTGAAGGAAGAGGACCCAACTGACAGAGGTACAACAAAACAACCTGGTACTTAAGACCAGCTTTCTCAGTTAAACACTCCAAAGAGGAAGAAAAGGATGTCCATGGAGAGAGTATCCAAGATGACAAAGGCATGCACTTCCAGACCTTATGATGAGTCAGAGCATCTTGAGGAAGTGCAACAAGAGGCTGCTCAACCAACTCCTACTCAAGTAAAGCCTCTTGTAGCTGGAAAACCCATCTTGTCATAGACCTTTACAACAAATCCAGACAGATGGTATGTAATCAGAGATTAAGGTGGTTAAGATGTATACTTTTAGTAGGACATGCTTATCTACCTCTGCATGATCTCCACCACATATCAAGATATTATGAAAGTATAAGGGATCCTGACCAGATGATAAAGAAAGGAATGGTCTTGATCCTAATGAGGACTATCAACTGAGGAACAATATTCTTTGTTCTAGTAGCATCAGCCTAGGGGGAGTTGTAAGGTGTATATAAAGATTGATGCAACCAAAGCAACCAAAGGCTTACTACATACATACACTCAGTACCAAGTAGAAGATGCTCCAGAAGTTTGATACTTAGAATAAGAATTATTATAAGTATAAAATCTTCTGAAGTCAAAGTTTTTGCGAAAGCTTTATACTCTGCATAAGAAATATTCCAAGCATAAAGTCTTTCGAAGCCAAATACCAAATCTTTCGAAGCCAAAGATGAAGTCTTTCGTAGCTTCAAATACAATGTCTTCCGAAGCCAAATGAAGTGAATAATGATTTCTTCTAAAGACTTAGAAGAACATGTTTTTCTCTGATGTACTTTTGTATAAGGCTGACCCATTTTCCGCCTGCAACTCTGAAAACTCACCAACTTGCATGAGTTGGTGAAAAGGTCCATGCTTTTGCAAATGTACATTGAGGTCTTTGTCTGTAACTTTCTACTTTATGTAGTTTTATCCTTTTTGTAATATATTAGGATGTGAGCTATGGCATATCATAGTCACTAGTCAAAAGCCAATCTGGCTTTTGACTCTATATTGATTTTGTTGTCTTTCAATGTTTCAACTGGCCTTCCAAGTATAGCCAGTTGTAGGATGTAATATAAAGTATCTCAGGTTCTTGTAACTTATAACACTTATGCATTGTAACTCTTGTAAGAGAACTTGAAATTAATATAAAACATTCTTGAAAACCATATATATTGTTCTTAAATTCTATCTCATTATTACTTGTGTTCTTTGCATCTTGTTCTTAAACCCGGTTTCCTATAAAACTATTAAGTGTTCTAACACTCTCCTCATTGTGAGACTGATTGTATTGACCATCTCTCAATCGGTCCTGCATAGTAACAAACATATTATTTAATCTTCACTTTTTTACCCTCAAATCCATATATTCTTTCATTTTTGTAAAAGCATTTTAACTCAGTTTGAACTTGGTTTTCTAACTACTTTATGGGTTTCTGTTATTATAACTTATAAGTAGTGATTTTATAACCAATCAAACCAGTCTGACTAGGAATCAAGCATATAATTTATCCTCCGACTTTGTATAATCAATAATTTTTATTTGAACTAGTGAACTACGGGTTGGGTTTGTCCGAGATTTCAATTTTCTTAAAAAATACTATTTAATATTATATTTATCACTTTAAACTATATTTTAAACAATGTATTTGTAGGGTTCTTAACAAGTTTATCAAAGTCATATTTATCCATATAAAATGAAAAACGTAGCTGGTAATTAGGGTTTAAAACTTGTTCAAGAAAGATTGTATAAAACATCTTATATGTTGAATACCCATTATGGATCGTTATATGGAGATTCATGCTTACAAAACCAAACATTGAATGTTTCAAGGAAACAAGCTCTTCTAAATGACTTGAGAAGACGAGTGATGAATGGTAGTCTCCAAAGAAGAAGGCTTCAAACGTGTCTACCCTTCAAGCTTCCAATAAACACCTTAGTTGCTAGGAATTTCAAAACTAAAAGCGAACTCTCTTTTCCCTTGTTCTAGGCTGAAAATGGTGAGGAGAGGAGAGAAAATTCTGCACCTTCTTTTTGTTAGTTGTTTGTGTTTTTGGGTGGAGTATGAAACACTTAATGTGTTCACACAATCCTATGGCCAATGTACATCAATGCATGTCATAGAGACTTGTGATTTAAAATAAAGAGAGAGAGAGAAAGAGACATTAAGGGGCCAGCCCCCTATGTCTCCGTTTCCACCCATTTTAAATTTCTTTTGTGTAATTTATATTTAATTGTATCATAAACAATAAATAGAATACAACACTACATAATTATATATAACATACAACATGATATAAGCCAATATACATTGTTATTTAACCATTTAAATAACAATGTAGAACACTCACATTGAATATAAATTATCCATATAATCTATTTACTTTACAAGTGCAAATATTTAGAAACCCAATTTCTAAATACTATAATTGTTAGTATTTATCATTTGATCTTATCATAAAATAAATATTGTAGGTGTTTGTTTAGCTTGTTATTGGGTATGACCCGACTTGGATCATAACGTACTAGCCACATCAATTTAATATATGTCTTGGGCAGACCGAGTCTAACAATCTCCCACTTGCACAAGATACATAGAAGATTGATGCAAGCAGTATATACCGCCTAACAATGGTTTACTACCCCTTACACGTATGACAAAGTGTCATTCAATAACATCATCTTCTTCAAGTCCGTTTCTTGAAATTATTTAGGTTAATCTATTATTTATCATTTTGTCACAGATGTTTAGTCAAATCCAGAGACAAAGAGTGATCACTCTCTGTTGATTTAACTTTAGCAGGCCTTGGACATCTTCCTCTCAATGAATGAGAGTGACAAATCCCTTCTTGACTACATACATCTTTTGCGATCACCTTATACCACACCTGAACTTAGTCTTATATTGTGTCCATATTTCAGAACAACGAAGAACTAGGTCAAAGGATGATACTTGGCGAACATGAAGACCCAATATGTGTCTCAGGTCTAAGGACACTATGATGTTCTCCTTTACTCAAATTTACTTATGATCAATCACGAAGATTCCATGCAGTAACATTTGAGAGCGGGTCAGTCCAATATTTGCATCCTACAAATATCTATGAACTTTGGTGGCAACCTTTTGCTCTATATTCATATCATATGAATATCCACCAATCCATGTTCATAATAGTCTTACCTTCATATTTGTTCCCACAAATATGATCGACTACGAACATTTAGAATAGTTATTTTATTCATGGATTTAAACATGCTAAAATGTAACATAACTCAAAATACCATAATCATATGAAAGAGTCAAAGTAACAATTATTTCGTTATTCAAATACTAAATAGATCAAACCCAATCACTAGAATATCAAAGTCCTAAGGCACAAGTATGGCTCTCATGTTTTGGCCATTCGAGGAGCTTCGTGAGTGGATCTGCAATGTTTTGGTCGGTATGAACTTTACAAATACATATCTTTCTCTTATTAACTTCATCCCTTATGTAGTTAAATCTCCGCTCAATGTTCTTTGTCTTTTGATGTGCATGAGGTTGTTGGGTTTTGTCACATGTAAAACAAGACTAGTTTAACCATTTATACTATAAAAACACAGTGGAATACAGGTTTAACATATGGTTAGTAATCTGAAATTTTCACCATTTAAAAACATAAACAAAACCCAAGAATAAGGATCATATAAATATATGTGAAATAATGTGCTATCAAACCATAAAACAACCATAGGGTGTTCTAAGATACAACCTTTCTTGCACAAGTTATGGTAGATGTATAAGATGAAGAAGATGATGTTCTTGAGTGGCTAGCCTTCAAAGGAGAAGACCTCAAACTTGTATACCCACAAGCCTAAACAAAACACCCAATCTTGTTAGGAAGAAGATCACCAAGATAAAATCCCTTTTGAACAATCAAAATCAGCCAAGAAGTTCTTGAAGAGCAGCCAATAAATCCGAGATTTCAGCCCCTTCTTTCTTCTTGAATCTGAAAAACCCTTTGTTCTTTTAGAGAGTTTGTTGCTTTGTTTATGTAAGAGAAGGTGTAGGTTATGGTTGAGTGAATGAGTGAGTAATGTCTTGAAAAAGCCAAGACAAAAGGTGAGTTCCCTATGCCCATATGGGCGGCCGAAAATAGAGTTCAAAATGGGTTCCCCCCATTTTGAAACTTTTATAAAATTCACTCTTTCAACCCTTAGTTTTATAAAATTAAAAGCTATTTTAATTTTATAACAATAACACACTTTTATTTGTTAATATTTAACCAACTTAAATAATGAAACAAACAATCTCTCATAAACAAATTATCCACATAATGTTGTTCTTTTACAAAAGCAATGTTTTAGAAAACCCATTTTCTAAATTGGTGTCAGTATTTTTTTGTTTGATCTTATCAAAAAATAAATATTAATTGGTGTTTGTATAGCTTGTTATTGGGTATGACCCGACTTGGATCATAACATACTAACCACATCAATCCTGTATGTGTCTAGGGCATATAAGATCCAATAGAGGTTCCTTGATTTGAGCAATTACACCCTCGTTATCACAAAAGATCTCTAGAGGGTCTTGAATGGTGGAGACCACCCCTAGATAGGCAATGAATTTCTTTAACCACGCAGCTTCTTGTGCTGCCAATGAAGTGGCGCTATATTCTGATTCTATGACGGACAATGCTACTACATCCTGTTTTGAGCTCTTCCAAGAGACTGCCCCTCCATTCATAATGAAGACATACCCCGATTATGATCGAGAATCATCTTGATCAGTTTGGAAACTCGCATCCGTGTAACCCTTTACAACGAGTTCCTCCTTACCATATCCATATATTAGAAACATATCCTTAGTCCTACTAAGGTATTTCAATATACTCTTAATGAAAGGATCCCAGCCTCTAGTTTGATCAATTAGGTTGTATTCGCAGCGGATTTAGCACGAGAATTAAGCAAATAAGCAAGAACACAAATGGTTTTGCATGTAACAGTAAAATTATAGAGAGAGAGGAATTCTGCAAAAAGGTGTTTTCTATTTGATCACACGCTTCGGCATAAAATACAATTAGGTCATCTCCTTTTATAAAGGAAATGACCAATGCTGACGTCACATGATATTGACATCAAACGGTTTTTAACAAACTACTGAAAGGAACACTAAACTACTGAAGATGTCTAACAGCTGACATCTTCTTACAAAATGCTAAGTGTTCCTACTTATTACAAACTACTGATAAAACAAGAAACTACTGAAAGTATTACAACGACTGAAGAACAAGCTCTTCAGTCGTTTACAACTACTGAACTATAACAACTGAAGAACAAACTCTTCAGCTGTTGTAGAAACTACTGAAAATAGAAAATATAAACTACTGATAGAGAAAACCATCACAACAACTAAAGACAACTTCTTCAGCTGTTGTGACAAACTCTGAAGCTTCAGCACTTGGTCTTCAGACTTTGATCTTCAGATGTTTCATCAGCTGATGACTTCAGTAGTTGTCATCAGCTGATGTCTTCAGTCTTTGTCTTCAGCTTTTGCTCAGCTTGTCTTCAGTACTTGTATTCTTCAGTACTTCAGACTTCAGTACTTATCTTCAGCACGTTGGATCTTCAGCTGTTGTTTTTCAGATCTTTGACCTTCAGCTGTTGAGTCTTTAGTCTTTGTCAAACTGCTGATGAAGCTTTCAGCAGTTGTTGTGATGTCATGTGGGACTTAGAG
>BJCN01086123.1:3512-14124 GCA_018326445.1 Flaveria brownii
TACTTTGGTGCATACATACAGGAAGCCCTTTGGTTGCTTTGGTTGCATCAGCCTCTATATAAACCTTACAGGTTCCCTCCTATAGGAATTTGAGGGATTTGGTTATGAGTGAGGCGTACAAATCCAAATACTTAATACATCCTGGTTCTAACAAAATGTATCATGACCTTAAGGCGCACTATTGGTGGCTTAATATAAAGGCATATGTAGCTACCTATGTGAGCAAGTGTTTAACCTGCTATAAGGTGAAAGTTGAGTATCAAAAGCCATCTAGGTTATTGCAACAACCTGAGATTCCTTTATGCAAGTAGGAGCAGATCTCTATGGATTTCATGACCAAATTACCCAGGAGTCCTAGTGGGTGTGACATGATAAGGGTGATTATGGATAGATTGACTAAGTCTTCTCACTTCTTGGCTATCAAAGAAACAGACAAGATGGATAAGTTAATGCGGATTTACTTAAAGGAAGTGGTCTCTCAGCATGAAGTACTGATCTCGATTATTTCTGATTGTGATGACCCCTTTACTTCTCATTTTTGGCAATCATTACAGAATCCTTGGGTACACGCTTAGACATAAGTACTGGATATCATCCTTAGACTGACGGACAGAGCGAGCACACTATACAGACCTTGGAAGATATGTTATGAGCATGTGTAATTGATTTTAGGAATAATTGGGAAGTTCATGTACCTTTGGTAGAATTTTTCTATAACAACAGTTACCACGCTAGTGTTCAAGCGGCACCGTTTGAGACACTGTACGGGTGAAAATGTAGGTCACCAGTTTGTTGGGCTGAAGTTGGTGATAGTCAATTGACTGGCCCTGAATTGGTTCATGAAACCACCAAGAAGATAGCATAGAATAGAAATCGTATGGCAGCCACCAGAGACAGACATAAGAGCTAAGCTGATAAACGAAAAAAACCTTTAGAGTTTCAAGTCGAAGATAAGGTTTTGTTAAATGTCTCACCATGGAAAGGTGTGATCCGTTTGGAAAATGAGAAAAGCTTAACCCACGGTATGTTGGACCATTCGAGATCATAGAAAAAATTGGCCCGGTGGCATACCGTTTAAGGCTACCTAATTCGTTAAGTGGAATTCATGATGTATTCAATGTCTCAAATTTAAGAAAGTGTTTAGTTGAAGAGAACTTGATTGTACCGCTTGAGGAAGTACAAGTCGACGAACAATTACGATTCATTGAAGAACCGGTTGAGGTAATGGACCAAGATGTCAAGACCTTGAAACAAAGGAAGATTCCTATCATCATGGTTCGCTGGAACTCAAAACGTGAACCGGAGTTCACATGGGAATGCGAGGATCAAATGAAGCTCAAGTATCCTTATCTATTTGAAGCAGCGACTACTACCAGCGAAGATAATGATTAAATTTCAGGACCAAATTTCTTTCAACATAGGGATAATGTGACAACTCACTCAAAACTCACACGATCTCCAAAACTCATACGATCTCTTTATGCTAATGCAGTAGACCATTGATGTAACATAACCATGTAATGTAATTTTCGGGACGAAAATTCTTTCAACATGGGGATAATATGACATCCGGTAATCTTCTGTTACCAAACTCTGTTAGTTTCATTAGGTCTTGCATACACGTGTCGTGAGAACACACTAGTTGTTGTTGAACGTTGGTGACTTAATAACAATTATCTATGATAAAGAAATAATAATCTAATTAATAATGTTGATTATTAATTCATGGTTAGGTGATATATTAATTTTAAAGATTATTTGTGAATTTTACTTGATAACGTTACTACGTGTAATATATATTTCATGAGCTTGCCATTGGTTGAAAAAGGTATATGATTATTATTTTAGGGTAGTAATACTTGTGTTGTGTAGTTAAAAAACTAATTAAAAGTTAAAAAGGATTAGCTTATATAAAAGTCTAACAAGGAAGGGTTATTGGGTAATTACCACTAAACATAAAGTTAACAAAACTAAAACAAACCTAATCCCCCTCCCCACCCCTTTGCGTGGCCGATACCAAAAGCGCGCATAGACACACTTTGATTTTGTGAAAAACACCAACCAAGCATCGATTTGACTAGTTTCAAGCATTACAACATGTAGCAAGCATCAATTCTTGATCATTATGCGATTTAAGGTCAGATTTTGATTAGTTTTTCATGAGTTTTGAGTTTTGGCCGAACCCTAGTCCAATTTCTATATAAAAATTCGAAATTTATGTTTTTTGATGATTGTATGACGTTGGTTAGATTGTATTGATGATAGTTTACGTGGATTATACAGGAAATTCATGGTTTTGATGTGTTGTTCATATCTTACTAATAAATAGTAACTCTTGTGCATGAACTTGGTGAATTGATGATAGATTGGTGATGTTATGATGTTAATGATGTTATATGAGCGTTGGATTATGACTATTATGCAAGAAATCTATGAATTGATCATATAGTGCATACCTTGCCATTAGTAGAAACTTTTGGATGTGAGATTTCTGCGATCCGGCCCCTCCTCGGACTCTGCGCAAAGCGGGAGCTTCATGCACCGGGTACGCCCTTGCCATTAGTAGAAACCTTTGGATGTGAGATTTCTGGATTATGATGGTTTGATAATGTTGGTCATGTCTAGATGATTGTCATGGGTGTTGAGTTATGAAAACATAGATTTTGGGTGTTACTTTCCCAAAAGGAAAACTTTATTTATGTAGAACATTGGATATGGTGAATTGGGCATGTTCATGATGTTAGGATCATGTTAGAATGTTTCTGGATGATGTCTAATGTGTTGGATTATGATGATTGGGTCATATGATTAGTTGGTTCAACTATGGGAACATATGGGCTTTCTTGATAAATGTGCAGGTGTACATGTTATATGTTATGATGAATTGCCATTATAGATTATTATATTGCTAATGTCTTGCTTTTGTGAGTTGTATGTGGAAACTAAATTAAAATTTTTGTCATACGATGAACTGGATTACGTACGTTGTATGATAACTTGGATTAGCATAAAAAGCATAATAAGTTTTACGTGTTATGATGTGGCTTATGAGAATAACTTGCATAGTAATTTGAAATGGTATGTTGAATGATTAATTGCTATACTTGATCAAAATAAGGACTTAATTTGACATGTCACCAACGGGTCAAACGGGTCAACTGGGTCTAATGTGTCTTATTTTTCAAAATCCTTGTGTCAAAGTGTTATAAAGCACTTAGGGTTGTTAAAGATTCTATGTACACGTACTTATGTACTTGCGTGTTCTAGGTAAACTCTGAAGGTTGTCTTTCTACTCACTGTTAGATTTTATCATTGCTCATGTGCATACCAGGTGTGTTCATGCCCCACTGTTTTTTCTTACTTCCTTTTAGGGGGAAATAATATACTTTTTCTTTTACAAATGCTTTTATAGATAAGTTGTGCTAGTATAAGGTAGTGTAGCATTACCATGAAAGTCCTCACACTTTTGGATCGTTAATATTCGTAACTAGCAAAAAATGTTGAGTAGTACTACTAGGCTTGACAAGCCCCACCTATGCGACTTGAGGTCAAACGGGTGCAATATTTTCCTTAACACAAACATCATCACAACTTGTAGGTTTGTGATAGGAGGCAAACAAATGAAACAAATGTCAGCTTTGATCGCGAAATCACTATACTTACTACTTGTGAAACCAGACTAGCTATCTATTTCAGCATATTACTTATGATTATATAACTGTTACTGAGGTTGACTGCAGTCGTAGGAGCACACATAGGTCTCATACGCTTTCTTAAAACTAATAGCTTTAGTATTTTGAATTGTTACTTTGGTTACTTTATGGTTTGGCGTGTGCTTTGCCAATTAACATTTTCAGTACTTTGAGTTAACTTATTTATAAAATGCTTCCGCAAATGTTTTAAAGTTACAAATTCTGATTCATGTTATACGTTGCATATAATGTCATTCTGAGTACTTAATGACTGGGATCTTGGTTTGTTCACGCGCCTCGCGGTATAACCCCTCACGTGGATTTTGAGGGTGTGACACACCATATTACACAAGATACGCAAATATGATAAAATTTTGTGTTAAAATCTTCAGTATAAATGTTTAGTGTTGGGTCAATTGGTTTTTTCAGATGTGAGTTATTTTTTAAGAGGGTTGGGGTCGTAGTCCCGGTTAAAAAACGAATAAATGGATTTGAATATATAACAAATATTTTTTTAAGTAGGGTCATACATTTTACGGTTAATAAAAACTTACGATATATTGATTTATACTTTATTAAAATACATAACACAAAATTGAAAAACAAACATTTATATATTACTAAATCTAAATAAGTAAGGGCGGTGGGGTTTCTAGCACGTCTCACCTCTTGAGTGTTTTACAAAAAGTAATTCGTTTTTATTTTTTTTGAAAATAAATTAGATGCAACTCTAGAGAAGTTGCTTAACGTTTTGTGTATGCACTGTTAGTGACGTAGGTTTGAGTCCTATAGCAGCTATAATTTCCCTATATGTTTAAAAAGGAATGGGAATGAACAGTGTCAGGGTTAAATCCGATATTTCACATTTTTCTTGGGTGTTCTGCTTTTGCTTTATGACCTTCAAACTTCTTTTTCATTTTCCCAAGATGTTCTCGGTTATGGTCGCCGGTCTTAGAGACAGAAAGGGTGGGTGCGTCGCCGCTGGCTTGCCGGACAACTGCTGCATGCACCATGATTTGGGTGTTTTAGGAGGGAGAGAAGGTGTGATGGTGGCAATTTGGGCACTTTTGTGTCTCCAATGCCATCTTCGGCTTGTTGTACAATCGTTGGCATCTATCTTTCTCTCTTAATCGCCTAAGGTTGACTGATTGTGGTGCTGCTACCACATATCTCCCCTGGTCGTTCAAGGCGGTGATGCTGGTGGTTTCCCCCTCCGCTTCTTTATCTAACGGATATCCGTTTAGGGTTTTTAGATCTACTCCCTGTGGACCTCCTTTGGTGCTGTTGGATGCCGCCAGTGGTCCCTTTGGACCGTCTCCGGGGGCGTACGAGTGTAGCTAGTGGGTTCTGGGTTAGCTCTCTATTTCAGCATCGTTCCCGAGGTGGAGGCCACTCTAAGTTATCCTATTTTAGGTCGATGATAATGAAAGGTTCATTTGAGACCATTCAGTTTTGAAACCGAGGTCGGTGACAATGGATGCATGGTTGGGTTTATCTGTTATTTGACGTTCTGTATTCATAATCATTGGGTTGGTGTGATAGTTTCATCTTTATCTGAGGCCATCGGCAATGCTTGGGTGTCCACAGCAGATATGATAATTTGTGGGTTTATTGGTACCATTGTTTGTTGGAGTTTTCTTATTAAGATGTTTGGTCTAAACCCTAACCTCATGATGTTGAGAATTAAGATATCTGCATTTAAGATCATATTAAAACTCTTTTGTTACGATCATGTGCAGCTTATTTGGGCATGTTTAGGGGCAGTGATGAGATACTGGAGTATTGTCAGTTGCTTAGGCGTGGCTGCCGATTATAGTTAGCAGTCGTAACCGATTACTGGTTCTGAGCCCGAGTCTAGAATTTTAAATTGTTTTGAATCAGTAATCATGTGCGTAATGCACGCAGATGGAAAAACCTAGTTTTATTTATATTTCAATATCTATAAACGATTCCAAATAACTTCATATATTAGTTTATGTACTCAACCACATTAATTACACAATCACAATGCGGCTAAGGAAATTCACAAACATACGCGCGGGTATTAATTTCTCATTATTATTAGCATTATTTTATACTCAACTATCAAATTTTGTTTATATCAAATCTGAAGTAGAAACTGTCAGACCGGTTAAGGGAGGTCAATTCAATCAGTCTCATAAGGAGGAGAGTGTTAGAACACTTAACATATTAAATAAGAACCATGGTTGAGTATGAGATGCAAAGAACACAAGAAAAAAAGGAGATAGAACTCAAGAACAATATATATGGTTTTTAAGAATGATGTATATTTTAACATATTAAATAAGAACCATGGTTGAGTATGAGATGCAAAGAACACAAGAAAAAAATGAGATAGAACTCAAGAACAATATATATGGTTTTTAAGAATGATGTATATTAATCTCATGTTCTTTTACAATTGTTACAAAGCATAAAATAAGATATAAGACCCTCAGATACTTTATACTATATCCTATAACCGGCTATACTTTGAAAGCCAGTTGGAAACATTGACACGTAACAAAATCAATGTTGAGTCAAAAGGCTGATTGCCTTTTGACTAGTGACTATGACATGCTATAGCTCACATCCTAATATATTACAAAAAGGATAAAAGTACATAAAGTAGAAAGTTACAGACTCTAGACCTCAATGTACAGTTGCAAAAGCATGGACATTTTCACCAACTTATACAAGTTGGTGAAACATCAGAGTTGTAGCGGTTAGTGGGTCAGCTTTATGCAAAAGCACATCCAAGGAAAGCATATTCTCCTTTGTCTTTGGAAGAAATTAGTCTTCTATTCATTTGGCTACAGAAGACTTTGTCTTTGAATCTTCAGAAGACTTCATCTTTTGGTTTCGAAAGATTTGGTATTTGGCTTCGGAAGATTTTACACTTGAAATATTTTCTTTGCAGAGTGTAAAACTTTCGAAACAACTTCTACCTTGTACGTAATGCATGCATGCAGAAAGCCTTGGGTTGCTTTGGTTGCATCAACCTTCTTATATAACCTTACAAACTCCCCCTAGGCTGATGCAACCAAAGCAGAGAAGTTTGTTCAGTAGTTGACATTCCTCATCAGGATCAAGACCATTCCCTTCTTCGTCATTTGATCAAGATCCTCTCAGACTCTCGTAATATCTTCCCATGTCATGGAGATCATTTAGAGGTAGATCAGGCATGTCTGGCTAGAAGTAGACATCTTGACCACTTTGATCTCTGATGACATACCATCTGTCTGAATTAGCAGCAAAAGTCCTTGACAGAATGGGACTTCCAGCTGCAAGAGGTTGTGCTTGAGTAGGAGTTTGTTGAGCAGCCTCTTGTTCCACTTCCTCAGAATGCTCTGACTCATCTTGAGGTCTTGAGGAGGATGCATTTGGCTTCTTTTTGGATACACTCTTCATGGCCATTATTTTCATCCTTTTTGATGTCTTTAACTGAGAGGGCTGGTCTTAAGTACCAGTTTGTTCTGTTGTGCCTCTCTTAGTTGGGTCCTTTTCCCTCACAGGTTTAGAAGGAAAGGGAGCAGAAGCCTGTTGTGAAATAGAAGATGAAGTTGACTGAGATGCAGTTAAAGATCCAAGTTGTATTGTCTGAGTTGGTTCAACCTTAACCTCAACCTCAGGAGGATCTTGTCTTGGTGGAGAATGCAAATGCACAAGCTCTCCCTTTTTAATGTTCTGCTTGTTCACTCTAATGTGCTCATCCATAGTGGATAGAGACATTGGACCAAGCCTCCTTCCAAAGAATCCATACAGCTTCAAGATTCTCATTATCCTCTATCTATCAGCAGACTTATTTTGACTCTTCTGGATGATGGCTCTTGACTTTGCAGCCTATTTCCTAATCTTTCTCTTAGCAGCTTTTTTTCTTTAATGAACTGTTGTTCCATCTGCTTAAGATATTCAAATTCAGTGTACTCATATAAGAGGGGCAAGAAGTGCAGATGTCTGATAGAGACCTGTGGCACTTAGGTAGTTGATCATGTTTTGTCTATCAGCCTCCTTATCTACCTAAGGTTGTTTAGTTTCCACAACCTCTTTCTCATGGCTTTCATGAACAGGGGAGGGGGGAGTATGTTTGTAAAGCCTCTTCTGCCTTCTTTATTCTTTAACTTTAAGGAGCAACTCTACATCCTCTACCTCCTTCCTCTCTTTTCAGCTCTAAGTCTGCCAGTTCATTTAATTCTTGTAAGGAAAGAGAGATGAGTTCATCTATATTATATTTCTTGGTCCCCAAGTACTTTAATCTAGCAGCCCTCAACTCATCATCTTGAGTGTTTGGCCTGGGGGCTGCACTGATTGCTGCTTCTATAAAGCCTAGAGACCCACTTGAACTCTCTCCCCTTAGCTTCCTCTTCCTTTCCCTTTACTCCTTCTTAATCTCCTTAGAAGTCATTTCCTTTTCCCTTTGTCACTCATAAGCCTTGGTGACTCAGGGTGGAGAGAGCTTTGGCCTTCATTGCTTGGTTCAATAATCAAGCTCTGGCCAGAGAGAGGTTGTGAAGCACCTTCACCAATTGGTGCCTCACTGAGGATAAAGGATGTTAAAGTAGTTGTTTCTATGACAATGCTCGCAGGTTCTATCACAGGGCCTTCAGTCAAGGTTTCCCCTTTGAAGCTAATCTTAGGGTCCACCTCAATATCTAGTTGACCAATGATATTGCCTGTTTGCATTTGTCTTCTTGTATGCCTTAAATCTTCAACAATCTTGTCTTGAATACTTTCAGCCGTTATGTCAGCTTCACTATGTTGAGTTTGGTTGACAAGGGGCATATTGACTAGAGAAAACTGTCATAGTAGTTCAAGGTCTGAAAGTGGAAGACCTCTTGAAGTATCAGGGCTCTTCTATCAGCATCATACCTCTACCGTAGTATTTCATTCACATCTCCATAGGGTGGGAATGACATTACCCTTAGTATACCCTCCTCAAACAAACTTTGTATGAGAGAGTCCACATCAATGTGAACTTGAGGAGGTTGCTATGTATGGATAATTACAAGTGAGGGTGGTGAGTCCTTAATGTCCATACTCTATGAAGGACTCCCAGGTTCTGAGATTGCTTGGAATTCCACCCCGTTTTGGTAGCATCACCCTCTTGCATAGGTGAACTAGGGGTTAAGTCTATCACATCCTCATGTTCTTGTGTTCCTGGATAAACCCTCCTGAAAGGTCTCTTATCTAGTGGTTCCTTGAGATCAGAAATCTCAAGTTGCTGATCATTGACCCTTCTTTGCAAGGTAGTCACTTGAGATTCTAAGTGACTGGCCTTGGAGACTAAATAGATGCATGATTTGGTCAGTTTTTGCACCTTTAGTCTGAGATTTCTCTCGTCTTCAGTAGAAGAATCACATGGGGATAAGAGAATTGGACCTAAGTCTTCTTCCTCATCACCAGCCTGTTGTTCTTGGTTGCTGGATTTCTCCTACATATTCAATGCTTTAGTTGAAGTGTAATGGGCTGGGTTGCCATGGTTGAGGTCTTAATGATGTAATCACTTGCAGAAGTAAAAGCCTATTCCATATGGATCTCCTGAGCAGGTTCAGGAAGATCCACCTCAGTGGGGGTGGATGATGTGGGCTAGATATAGGAGAAACATGAGCATCATATCTCTTTGAGAAGGGAAAGAGAAGAGAGACTCATGGTACTCACTGAGTGCCATATCCTTATCATCATCATAGAATTCTAGGCTAGGTATTGGTTGGTTTAGACCAAGAGCCTGGGGATGGTAACTTTTCTCTAAAGGTTGTTCACTAGAGTGTTAAGACTCTAAGTAAAGGCTTAAGACTTCTTAGGTTGTGGGCTCATCAGTTTGAGCATGAGGAACCTCATGACAGATTATTTATGAGATAGGAGTGGTTTGCTCCTTAGGGAAAGTGCGAGCTCTAGTGTCCACTTCCTTCGGTATGGGGGGTGATAGCACAAGTTGAATAACTTGTGTAGGGGTTCGTTTGGATTTTCTTTGGTAGGTGATGGTTATTTGTGGCTGTGTGGGTGGTTGTGAAGCAAAAGGTGTGGGTTCAACACTAGCTGGTGCTGCTAGGTTGTCACCTTGCGCAATGAGCTCTAACATTTTTAGGACTAGGGCTGTTTCTACCCCTGAGAAGCCCACAGTATGCTTTCTCATAATTTTAAAGATGTTGGGCTTTATCTATCCTAATTTTAGAATATTACCTGTTCCCCTCAACTGTGAGCCCAGTTCACAGTTGAGAATGTGCTGGACATATCAAGGGAACATGTAATATACTAAGGAGTCCAAGTTTGTAAGATTTAGGGAAAGACAATTGACCTTCATAGCCCATCTACTCAAAAGATTGGTTAACAGCAGATTTGGGGAAGAACAATTCACCTTCCACATCATCCAGTTGAAGATAAGTGTTTATGGTTGCTAGGGTGATGAAGATTTTCCTCCCCTATACTGTGGCAGACAGTGCCTTCTCCCCATCCATGATGAACTCTTGGCGGGTCCTCCAAAAGACTAAAAGTTGATCCTCATAGAGTGGAGGATTAATGGTGAGGGAGGTGAAGTAGTTAGAAAGAGAGAGAAAGCGGCAGGGCAACTTGATTGTGTTGTCTGTGAAAATGCATGGAAAATCTAGTTGGTTTCTACAGTCAGGGTTGGCTATTTGAGGTAACTTTGAGATGAAGAAAGGTAAGAATAAAGGCGGTGAGTGGGTGAATTTAGGTTAGAGAAGTTGCAGATGAAGAAGATAGTGAAAAGGGGGAACCGATGGTTATATTTATATGAAATGGACTTGAGACAAAGTTAATACGAAAGAATAAACTTTGAAGTCTGAATGTCGGTCTCACCTCTGAGAAAGTACCCAAAAAGGTAGTTTTCTTGGAAGACGAAATTCTTCCGATGGTATTTTTGTCTTCAGAAGTTTTTTGAAAAACTTCCGAAGCTAATTTTT
>BJCN01086296.1:0-12233 GCA_018326445.1 Flaveria brownii
GAGATGGACGCCAGCTACGCTGAGGAAAGGACGGGTCGTAAGTGTTCCGGTTGTAAAAGAACGGGTCACAGGGTCAACAAATGTCCATACTGACAAAATAATTAATTGTATTTTATTATCATGTGTCTGAGTATATGTTTGTTGTAATTCCAATGTTTTATTAATTTATAATGTCAATCACGTGTTTCTCTTTTTTAGTAGACTTAGTGGTATTTACATATTAATTATTGTTTTAAATTTTAATAAGTAACATAAATATATACTAAATAATTACTAAGTTAATATGAAAAAAAGTAAACATTAAAGTGATGGTTAAATTTAGTTTTAAATTTTTTTATTACTTTTAAATTTTACTAAGTAAAAAATTTTATAGTAGCATTAAAAAAAGTAAACAATAAAAAAATTTTAGCAAGTTAATTCTGTCCAATACTATATATTAATAAATAGACCCGTATTATAATTGGGTTAGACACTCAGCTCAATTGACTGGGTGCACACATGAAAACAGAAGGGTTGTGGGTTCGATACTTGCCAGGTCGGGTCACCCAAAATTTTTTTTATCTAATCCGCTTTTACCAATAGCGGATTAGGAGAAACAAGTGTTTTAATTTTTTAACGTAATCCGCTATTGGTAATAGCGGATTAGGACAAAATGTATTATGCGCATAGTATATATTAACAAGTATAGCCGTAATATAATCGGGTTAGACAATCAGCTCAGTTGGCTGGGTGCACGCATGAATACAGAAGGGACGTGGGTTCGAGACCTGGCATGCCGGGTCAACCAAAATTTTTTATATAAACCACTATTACCAGGTACTATATATTAATAAATAGACCGGTATTATAATCGTGTTAGACACTCAGCTCAGTTGGCTGGGTGCACGCATGTATACAGAACACGCGTGGGTTTGAGACTTGCCAGGCCGGCACCCAATTTTTTTTATATCTAATCTGCTATTGGTAATAGCGGATTAGGAGAAAAAAAGTTTTTTTTAAGTTTAAGCCGCTATTGGTAATAGCGGATTAGGAAGAAATTTTACTTTTTAAAACAATGAATCGTCTTCTTCGTCTTAAAACCCTACCACTGCAAACTTCAAAACCCACCCATCACAACACCGTCTTCTTCCTCATAAAACACTACCGTAAAAATTCAAAACCCATGTGATATTTCAGTCGGTATCACTGCCAAAAGCAGTATGCAGACTTCGTTTGATTATGGGTAGATTTTTACATGTGATGTTGCACAGTGCAGAGATTTGTTTGATTGTAGGTGGGGAGAATCCAAAGTTAACGGGGAGTTAGTTTGTTTGTTAAAAATTGACGGAGTCTAACTGGGTTTAACCGGGGTTAAAGGTTTATTCTTAATCCGCTATTGAGAATAGCGGATTAAGCCACATCCTGTGTTGTGTCAGTGTTGTGTCAGACATTTGAAAAATTCTTCTCCTAATCCGCTATTGAGAATAACGGATACCCCATTTTCGTTTTTTTTTTTTAACTTTCCCACTAACCTAATTTATTTAATGATATATACCATTCTTAAAAAAAATTCCTATGAAGTCTGTAGATAAAAAAAACATGCTTTGACAGGGTTCAGCTTAGAATCTTTAAAGCTTATACGTGAGGTTAAACAGTAAGTTGAAGTACACGAACCTGCAACAACGAATTTCCCCCAAAAATAGAACCGTCTTGTTGTTGTTTGTCCACCTAGACAACCATTATACACTGCAAAGTTTAAGAAATTATAGAAGAACAAGAAGATTAACAAACAAAATGCTACCGAACCGGACAAAATTTAAAACAATAGGATAGTATAAACAAAGAATAACATTCAAGTTACAATTTTCAAATAAGTAGACAACCACTATGTCAAACTCTGTTCGATTGTGTACACTGGCATCAAGATACAAGCTTGATTAATTTCCAAATGCCCCAATCAGCCGCAAAAAGAATTCAATCCTTCAACAAGCAGCAAATCACACAAAAAGGATGATTTATATGTTATGATACAACTCGAATACATCACCATGTTGTTGATCGAGAGGGTTGTAGCAGGAAGGTTGCTCATCGATTCTCGGTAACCTACCGATCATCCACCTTACCGAAACCGATTTACCTATTACCCGATACCTGTATTTATAAAAGGTACTCGGTTCTAAATTTCAGCCCCTTTCGGGATCGGGTTCAGGTTCGGTATACCCTTATCGGTTCGGGTAACCCGACTTGAACAGCCCTAGTTGCTACCTTTTACCGCTGAGCTTAATTCCTATTGACAATTACTACTCGCGTGTTGCTAGTGACGCACAACATCAACTTTATTACTATAAAGTAATTGAAACTAGAGTTCCATTTGGACCATTAAACCAATTAATTGCCATTAAAGATGTATTTAACTGTTAGGGAGGAGAGGGCGGTGCCCGAAGGGGGTATCGGGTATGTGGTACCCAGGTGGTGATACCGCCGCCACCCCCTCGGGTAGCCACCCGGGTTGGTTTGATCGGGTTACACTCGCCGATGTGTAGCCGAGGTGTAACGACTATATAGCCATTAAAATTTTGACCGTTGGGCGCGAGCTAAGGTAAAAAAATATTTTTACACTATAAATACTCACACACATACACAATATTATCTACACAAACTCAAAAAAATCATACAAACACAACAATTACACAAACATCATCAACCATGTCTGACCAGTATCCGGAATTGTACATTCCCGAAAACAAAACAGATTCAGATGATAGCAGTTTATGGTTTATGAAAAATCTTGTTGAAAAATCCCTGAAGGATACAACGAGTAGGTCTTCTAAAAAAAGATACGTTCCACGCAATTGTGTAACGGGCCACGAGCTACTTATGTCTAGAGTACCTCGATTTGGACGAGGAATAGGTAGGTTAATTTTAAAAAAAATATTTGTAATATTTTAGTTTTAATTATGTACTATTTTATTTTTAATTATGTAATCTTTTATTTTTAAATATGTAATATTTTATTTTTAATTATTGTAATTATTATTTTTTAATAAAAGTGAATTATCTTTTGAATTATTCTAATATTAAAAGAAAAGTTACAGGGTAGTTTAGAGTAGCATTTTTAGATTTTTGGGTGTTTCAGGGTAGTTCAAAATACTTGTGATGTGACAGTGTGTGATTGGTTGATTACAAGACAGTACAAGGTAGTTTAAAGGAGTGCCCCTTTCTTCCTTATGCTTTAGTGTTCAAGTGATTTCTTATTTGGTTTGAACCATCCACTTCTTGCCACCATCTAATAATTTACTGTCAATTATTTAAACCCAAAACTATCCTAAATGACTGTAGTACCATCTTTCTTACCTTAAATTACCCTATGATTTTTTTTCATAAGAACTAGATTATATATCTAAATAAATGAAAACATAAGTTCATTAATTTAAAACTAAAATACAATATAATCAAAATTTAGAATTACCATAAATTGAAAAAAAATCCAGAAAAATAATAATCAAATTAGAATTTCTTAAAGTTGTAAGAAAAACACAAACCTAAATATCACAAGGCCAACCCACTTCATGTTATATCGTCTTTACGTTAAAAGATTATTTCCAAAAATGGTATGGTTCATACCGTCATGCAGATTCATGAATATCTTTATATCTCGGTCCATTTGATCATGTTAGACAACCTCCCGTTGCTCTTCCATCATAGCCATCGCCATTTCATATGTTCTTAGTTTTGTTTCCACCCTTTTTAATTCAAAGATTTTTCTTCTCGCTCTCTTTTTCATTCATCATCGTGTAATCGGAAATAATGTGCAACACCCCAAATTTTCATGATTTTACATAATGCTATGATCTCGGGATTAAAGTACTCAGGAGAGGGATATTTCGAGGGTTAAGATGTTAGACTGATTAAGAAGGAGGTTATAGCCATAAGTTCAAATCGAAACTAATTTTCATCCAGGTATCTTAAGAATGATTTTAAGTATTTCAAACCAACTCAAATGAATTCCAATTGAACCCATTCTAACGATGTTAGAATGAACTCATTTAGTTGGATCTGTTATCCACGATAAACCAACCCCTAACTAAAACGTAGTAACAAAATCAACCTGACAACAAAAATTTTAGAATAGATAGTACAAATCATAATCAGGCTGTAAATAATTTAAAATATACAATATATTTTTAATGAGGACAACACGTTCTTAGCCTTCTTAGGCCTAAAATAGTTTTTTACTTTAACCTTTCCTGTAGGTTATAAATTGGTAAACATGAAACTATTGATAAAAAAATATAATTTAGTGAGAACTTGGTTGAAACATCTCAAAGTATAGTCTTTTCTTTATACCATTGCAAGTTTTGGGTGAAAAACATCAAGAACAAGACATAATGAGAGGCAATGGCACAAAAATTCACACGTAGATGACTTAAACCTAGTTTAGGCCTCATCTTTACCTTTTCCTTTGGTAAAACCTATTTTACAAGAAGAAAAGAAGAAAGGGGAGAAAATTCTAGTTTTTGAGTAACCTAGCAACAACGATCGAACGATCCTCGGAGCTCTAACCGTCCAATTGAGCTCAAATTTTGGCGGGAGCTGCACAAGACTTTCACCATTGTGTTTTTTGTTTAAATACATAAATGTCTGGTTTCCACAACCCTAAATAGAATAGTGCATCAAGAGATTTTTCAACGACTATTTAGCTCTCCGGTGATGACTTAAGCAGATTCCAGCGACAAAAAGTGGTGGCAATAGTAGATCTCGACGAGATGGATCCCTGGCTGCTTGAATGACCCTCATTGGAGTTTGTTTGATATGGTTGTTCGTATGCAAGTGCACTACACGGTGATTTCGAGCGATCTGCTCTCCAACGACGACTATAGTGGCTAATCCAACAGAGTCAATGCAACGATTGTGAAAGCACTCTACTTTAAAATGAAAAAAAAAACACTTGCTTCTCTTTGATATAAGTGAAATTACTTGAGCTCTTTGACTAAACAATGAAACTACCCTACCTCTAAGAAAATGAGGATTCTCCGATTTTGCTTTTTTTATGAACTAGATTTATTTGGATTTTTGTTATGTAATTACCTTATATATTTATAAAGCAATTGAAGAAATACAAGAGTTTATATTGTTTTGATATTGATCATAAAAGTTTTCATTATTTGCATTTTGCCTCCTCTTGTGCTTGGTTTACTTTTGTGGGTTCCGACAGAGAGTTTGGGAAAGGGGGTTGCGGGTTACCAGCTAGGGAGGCGCGCGGTAGCCTCGCCCCCTTGCACGACATCCAACGCTGGAGCCATTAGCCTTTCAGGCATGATCGATGTCTCTGGCCGATGTGTGGAGGCTGAGACCGTCATGTCGAGGCGTTAGCCTTTCCTACATGACCGATGTCTCCGACGTCCTTTTTTGATAGTTGCCAATAATAATGTTAATTTATGAATGAAAGAAATAGTATAGTTTTAGAAAAATTTCAAAGTGATCACAGAATGTGTTTTAGTTTGCATTTTTACCAAGGAATTTTCTTGGGTACATTCCTGAAACCTTGTCCACCATGACACCACACCATATCAGATTCCCCAACACCATGTTCGTTTCTTTGTTTCTCTTCATCTACTTTTTCAGATTTGGAAGTTGGGGTTTCTGACCAGAAACTCGCCTTCGCCACCACTTGCTGTGCTTGAACCAACATGATCTCATATGGGTTAGGGTTAGAGATTTCTAAGAGAGGGAACTAGCTTAGTGGTAGTGGCTATGATAGTGTAGTGTTACGGCGGGTGTGGTGGTGGGGGTTACCCGGAAATTAGGGGCCCCGGGGTGGGGTGGTGGTTATCACCGGAAAATGAGGTAGGGGAAAGGAAGAAACGGTGCTGGTGAAGAAGAAGGACACCAGATTTGCAAATTTTCGGGAAATTGTAGTGGCCATGGATGATGTTGGTGAAAATTTTACGACTTAAATTTAGTTTGTAAACGAGTCGGGTAATTGTAGTCTATACTTCACCTCACCCGTTTATTTTTATGTATATTTTGAGTTGGTTTACGTTTCAACGTAAATTTTGTTTGGAGTCGTGTCAAATATAATACATTTTCACTTGAAGACATAAATTCGAATCATTCTACATTTTAACGTAAATTTAGTTTGGTAACGAGACGGTTGATTGTAGTCTTTAGTTTATCATGATGTGTACGCCGCCGCCGCAACGCGCAACGTCTATAAAAACTAGTTTAATTTTAAGTTGAATGCTTTTTTTTGCCGCTATAGTTTCGATATTTCGGTGAACTATGTTGAATGCTTATGAAATGTTAACTGAGAGGTCGTCCCGGACCAGGCCTTACATAATGTTGACCTAAATTTCTTTACCTTTGCTTGATCACTCAATCAGTTTCCTCCCGACAGCCTTGTCGGTGTGTGTTTCATTGAGGTCAGGAATCTTGATTGTGAAACCTTAATCTGAACTTGTATATATAGTTGTCATTCCCCATTGTCTAATTGGGCGGCTTCATTCATGATTTCTAACCAAGAGCTTGTAGACGCTTCGCTTGAAGTCGTGCTCCCGAGTTACCAACATCAACCCGCGAGACCCCCCGACCACCCAAAGTCCAAGTGAGTTTCGGGCGCTAGTATCTTCATTTCACCGACAACACACAATACCATAATAAGGGACATATGCATTCTCTAGGACGAGACTCCTAATATGTTTTAAAAAGCCCACGTTAAACACGAATCATCCGCTACAATCACATTCTTTTTCTTTCTTGTTATTTTGTTTTAGTTTAATTGTAGCCAACCATCCATTTCTTCTACAATATCTATAGTTATGTATCAATATTGAACTTTTATCATTTTCTTTCTTGTTATTTTTTTTTCGAAAGTTAAATTTCATTCAATACCAATACCAAGTTAGTTGTTAGTAGTGAGGTTCGAACCCCTGACCTCCCTCCCTGTTGAGAACCCAAACCACTACCACCACACCACTTAGGTGTGGGGCTTTTGAAAGGTGAAAGAAAGGTGAATTTCTTTCTTGTTATTTTGTTTTAGCTTAATACCATCATCCGTAGGAAACTCCAGCGCCGCCATACTTGAAACCACTAATCTATCACCACTACTTCCACGTCGGATTCTGACACTATTAACTAGATTCTTTGTATTGGCTCCTGTTATTTCCACCAACACCCATGGGCGATATCGTAAATTCACCCACATTCACCGTATTCTCATCCTTTACATTATGTTTAAATCTTCCCATTTTCTCGTACCATTTCTCAACTCTTTCCAACTACATCTTTGTTTTCAAACTCTCATCTTCACAAAAATAATACACAAAATCTCATGAATTTTGTGTAAACCTTAAGAATTTGCTTAAGATTGGATGAATGCGAGCTCATAATGTATGGTGATGAGCTTAGGTTATCTGATGTGATGCCTAGAGATCATATGGACTCTATGATGCATTCCCATGGTGAGTTTCTCAAGATGAAGGAGTTGATTTCTTCAGATTCATATTCCAACTACAATCATCATAATCACAATCACAATCACAATCACAATCACAATCACAATCACAATCACAATCACAATCACAATCATCATAATCACAATCATCATAATCCCAATCCCAATTGGAATCAGAACCACACTCAGGATCATCATCAGCGATCTGACGTTGACCGACAAACTGAAGCCCCGTTAATGCGCTACCGCTCGGCGCCGAGCTCTTTCTACGCAAGTATCCTTGACGAAAGCGGGTGCGATGATTTTCTTTCTCCTCCTATAGACGCATCCTCAAACCTCGACTTCTTCTCTCGACATCAGTATCAACAACAGCAACAACAGAATTATCAGCTGGACTCATCTGTGTTAATGCAATATGAATCGTCATCGACATCTACGAAGCTAGAATCCAAAGAATCGGGTACCTACGGTGGTAGTTCACAGCAAATGCAGCATTTGGGGCATGGTAACGTCAACGGTATCTACGATCATACGAATCGTGATAATCCGGAGAGTTCATCAAGATTCAGATCCATGAATTCAACAAGCTCCAATCTCATCAGACAAAGTAGCTCACCAGCTGGATTTCTGGCATCCTTGAATTCTGAAAGTGGTAAACTTTTTAATTTTATTATTAAAAGTCTTGTTTATTTCAACTTGCACCTTCAAACACACTCCACAACTTTCAATATCAAGTGCTAGCTGGTCTATGAAGGTAAAAAACTTGTCGTTATCACAATTATCACTAATATTTAATCTCTTAGGATAATTTTCATTATGTTTCTATTAATATTTGTTTATTTCAACTTGCATGCTATTTATAGTTTAACTAATTTATAACTAATTTAATCTCTTAGGTAAATTACTTTTTAGACCCACATTTCCAATTAAAGTTTTAGCTTATAATTAAACGCATTGTCAAAGTGATTAATTAAATATTTATATATAAATAAAGTTGCTATCGACCTTAAATAAATGAAAAACGGAGATAAATATATGTAGTTGACTTTGCTACGTTAGTTGTTTTACTTTTGGATACAAATCATTAAGAAGTAACCTTTTATATATCTTTTTCTAAAAATGGTTGTTAAGTGTTAACATCTTGCGTTCATTGTTTAATCTCCCTTTGTAGCATAATCTTTCGTAGTTATATGATTCCAAATTGTATATTTCTCACTAGTTTTAGCAAACTCGTGTAGTACACGGGTTGAAAATATAAAAACAACTTAATTCTTAAATGTATAAACATTTTGTATGATTAAGTTACGTATTACTATAACAATAAAAAATAAAAAGTTATATTTATAAATTATAAATGTTCAAATACTTTTTTGAATAATATAATATATAATTGACTCATTTAAAATTAAAACCAGTTGTGTTAAAAATATATGTTACACAAAACAATATGATTACACAATTAAGTTGATAATATAAAAAATTAAATTTAAAATAAAATGAATTATTACTATTAATTAAGTTTATTAAAATAAAAACTTGACTAAAATAATATATTAGTTTAGGCGGAAATTTTTTTTAAATAATAATATGAGAGTGACATGTGTCATCTTAGTTACTCTTTTATTATATGGTATAAAATAGATTCGTCAAACTTCATGGAACTCGTTTACAATTTACTTTTTAATTCTTTAATTTTGTTGATGTGGGCCCAAGTGTGGATAAGCAAGTTTTGGTCTTTTTTGAGGCCCAAGATCACTTATCAAAAGAGTTTTACTGAAATGGACATAACTTGGGCATAACTATGATTTAACTTTATTAGTTTCTAATTTTCTATTTTTAAACCAATTAAATTATTAAACCAATTAACTAATCAGATACATCCAATCAAATGTGAATATTTTTGTGTTTATATAAAAAGTAAAAATTAATAAAAATAAAATAAATGACATGGTTAGTTAATTGGTTTGAATAACATTTTACGTATACATAGATTTATGTTACATGACATCAAAATTACTCTCTTTATTAGAGTATATATTTTAAAAAATATGTGTCTAATAAAATAATTAGCACATTATTAGTCTGTCATACTTTATTTACAAAGTTAAGAAAATGAACATTGCTACTTTATTTTTTTTATTTTTAATGATATGATTAACTTATGTTTTAAATGCTACCATTTGCATTACATTCATTTTATTTATCATTAGCTTCAAACGTTTATTTTTTTGAAGATTTGTTTTTCTTTTTAATTTTTAATGTCTGAAAAACATCTAGTTTGACAGTTATGAAAATGAAAAGTGAATGAGAATACTTCTAAGACTTGCTATATTGGTGTTGTTAATTTAAAAAAATAAATAAATGTAGCTGAATTATCTGAATTCAAAGGGGTGTTTTCAAATCTAATTCGAATCCAACTTCATTATTTCAAAAATAAATAATCAGATTCGATTAACCCGAGTAACCCAAAATTCAATTTGGTTAACATCCCTAAATTCAGCATAGTTAATGTCTTGCAGATAGTTTTGAAGCTTCTTTAATGTTGTAATATGTTTCTTATAATATGATTAAAAAGAAATACTTTCAATTTTGATAGCTGGTTTTGGAGGTACAAGAGATGTGGCAAAAACCAATTCCTCAAGTAGGATGAGTAATAACATCAGTTTCTCACCAGGGCTTTCTTCTTCATCAATGTTCTCACCTCAAAACCCCGAAAACCGAAATCAAATGAATGATTCGACTTTCAAGAGCTTGAAAAGGACTAGAGATGGTGATTCAATAACGATGGAGAGACAGGTTAATTTCTCTTGATTCTACAAACACCACTACAAAACTGCATACAAGTGCATGCATATTCAGTTATATACAAATATTCTTTGTTGCTTTCAGAATGGATACAATGCTCATACTTTGGTGCACCATTTGAGCTTGCCAAAAACATCTTATGAAAAGGCAATTGCTGAAAAGTTCTTGCGCTTTGAACAAGACTTGGTTCCTACCAACAGCCGCGCAAAAAGAGGATGCGCGACACATCCACGAAGCATTGCAGAGAGGGTTAGCCCGAAACACTTAAATTAGTTCCATTTATTTATAAAGGGTCCTTAAAAAGGAACACCACACATAACCAAATTGAATAGATTTAACAGCGACACATATGTGCAATGTGCAGGTGAGAAGAACCCGAATAAGTGAGAGAATGAAGAAGCTACAAGAGCTCTTCCCAAACATGGACAAGGTAAATGCTTGGACCTCAACATTAATGTATAGTTTAACTTTTTTATTTAGTGTCCAATTTTCATAAACTTTGTATTAAACATAATGTGTGAGATCTCAGTTTTTCATTTAACCATCTGCAGCAAACAAGCATAGCAGATATGTTAGATATGGCTGTTCAGTACATTAAAGATCTCCAGAAAAATTTGCAGGTAAACACAAGAACTCAATGTTATTGAAGTTCAAAACATACATCTTATATACCTATTATTGTCTATTGATTTGATCTCATGAACATTCTTTTGTTGTGGGTGCAGGCTCTCAAAGATGCTCGATCCACGTGTGCATGTTCGAGTAAGCAATAACGGTGGTTCAGCGATACAACTTGCATTCTGATAAGTATTACTATGGAAAAGTACACTAAGCTTAATTAAGCGAAGCAAATTGTTGTATATGTGCCCACTAGTTTAAATTAATGTGGTTTTTAGGTTTAGTACATCAAACATTCTACTTGAAGCTAGAGTACCATTGGCGACACCCATAATCTAACTCTGGATCAATGTGATTATCGTTGTAGACTCTTGAAGCTAGGTTTAAATTTTGTAACCGTTGAACATTCTTGGTGTACCAAGTGCGTGTGTAATTGTTGATATTTCATTCAAAATTTCAAAGTAGTTTGGTTCCCAAGACGGCATCCTGATAAAGTGGCATACTTTTCAACCAAAAGGTTATGGGATCAAATCATAATCAGTGTAGATATCATGATTTTAAAAGTAAAATAGATGTATAGTATAGAGTTTGTGAATTTGCTAGGGTAAAAAAAGTTAAACTAAATTTAAAGATAAAGTGTTTCTATAAGACTGTAATTGTGCTTACTCGAAATGGATCTCACAAGAGGTAGACATCTTTGGTTTGCGAGCGGTTCATACAACCAATATTGGATAACCTAGACAAGTTGGGTATTCTGTTACGGATGTAGTATCGACATGGAGTATGTTGATCATGTGCTAATCAGATGCAAATTTGTTGCGGCTATTTGGGAGGGTGTTAGTAGATGGAATGATATCCCAGCATTGCCAGAATCCTTGGTTTTGGCCTTCTTCAACCACCTAGTGATGTAAATGTCTAGCAATTTGTTAGTTTTGTTCATTTGAAGAGCTAGAATGCAATATCAACAAATTGATCAATAAGTTAAAGTCAACTCGTTCATGTGGATTAAGAATATATGGGATTTGTATTGGTCACGTTTGGGTAGTGTGGCGTTGAAATTTAATGATATGTAATACGTAGCTATCTAACTGATAAATTGTATTGTTTTGGTTTTGATTTAGCTTCATATATACAAGGTCTTTTATATATAAATTTTACTGTCTTTAAAAAGAGTTGGTAACCATTTTTAATTAAACCTATATATAACAACTAGGAATCCTTGTTACCTGTAACGCCCCGAAATTTCCCGAAGCAAGCCATTTAATAATAATGGGCTTTTAAGGGTTAATTTAAGAAAGAAAGGTAAATTAGTGGGCTATGGACTAAATTAACCTTAATGGGTTATGTTTTGATGGGTTTAAGGGCCCTTAATCAGCCC
>BJCN01086419.1:2623-22589 GCA_018326445.1 Flaveria brownii
ACATGCTTTTAACTTCTACGGAACGATACAATTCTTTTATATGATTGTTTTCACATTTTGTCGAGTCCCATTTTTCTAAATATACCCTCACATTAATTTGTCTATACAATTGATTTTTGTGTGCATTCTCTTAACTAGTTTCTTTGATAACCGCATATTATCCTATATATGGCTCAAAATTGCTTTGCAAGTCGTGCTTGTATAAAAAGATGAAACTACCCTTAGTCGTATTTTTTTATTATTTTTAATTTCTTTGAAATTAACCAGTTATTCAACGAGTTTTATACACTACGAATATGGATGACCAGGGACCTTATTGGTTGAACCGTTCACGAACAAGTTATCATCTCTATCATTGGCATACTAGGAACTCCAAATCACCATAACAAAACTTATGAAGAATACCTCTTGTTTACATGTTCTTGATATCAGTCACTAAAAGAAATCAAAAAAGGAGGCAACTTTCAACTCAACACTATTACATATATATTTCTTCAAAATCAATACATATTTGTTAGTGGTGTTGCTCTTCCTTTTTCAATAGTTCTTAACTATACAAAAATATTTTTAATCTTGTTGATCATATACTTTTAGATCAAACATGTTTCTTCAAATCCTATCAGCTAGCAATGGCAGCCTCAGAGATACTCTGCAACGACGGACGCCATGATTTCGACCTCGAAAACGATCCAGACCTTTGCTTGTTTGTTCTTTCATGTGCCATCACCTGATAATTCATCACAAAACATACACATGATAAGAATCAAATAACCTTCAAAGTTTGACTTTTTATGTCAAAGTTACATATTTGATGAAGATATTCACCTGGCTTGTGTTCTCTTGTTCTGAAGGTGTTTCTTTATCACCATGTTTTTCCTCCATTGTTTCTGATTGTTCCTTCTTCATTTTCGCTTGTCGTTTTGCTCGTAAAACCTTCATAACTTCTGCACAACAAAATCAGTCAAGAACCAAACATTCACCTCATAAAAGTTATTGAAATCAAGATTAATAAACAATATTAAAACTGACCATGAGATGTGACAAGACGATAAGCCCGACCAAGAACAAGGGTGTCACCGGGCCTAAGAAGCTTAAACCGCACGGTTTTACTCCCCGAATCATCTTGATTTTCTTCACCTGGAAGTGGAATTATGAGAGAAACATAGTGTCCAGGGTTCATCTTCATAATTTGACTAGCGGTTACAGACCAATACATCCTTTCGATCTTTCCCGACGGATGTTGTATCACTAAAGCCGCTGCATCGACCGCTTGACAATTCCCCATCTTCTGTTTGATCTTCAAGAACAAAGAGATTAATTTGGAGGATTGTTGTTTGGAGAAACAGATGAAAGAAATAATGGTTTCTTTCTACATGTTCTTCAATATATCCTCACACTTATATAATGCCCATAATGGCATTTTTGTAAATAGTTTAAAAGAGCTTTTTAAGTATAACTAATTAATTATTCTTTTATGTGTTTGACTAAAAATGACTAGGAAGGTGTAAATTAAAAGGGTCGTTCTCTCTCCAACGAACTTGAGTGTGACGTACATTTTTACTATTTAATGGATTAGTTTATTATGAAAGACATATATATCCTAGTTTTGATTTTATTAATATATGGTGATAAAACAAAATTAGAATAATAATGAGACCATGATTACATTTAATGTTTCGTCTATGTTTTTCATTTTTATTTTATACAATTAATGTGTCTTATGAAGTGTTTAATGATTTTAAATGTATTGCAATAAATTGTTTAGCTAGTATAAACAAAATATTCATTTTTAAAGAGGATGTATTTATGGTGTTGTTCGATTAGAATAATTTGATTGGTATGTTTAACTGTTAATTAAGATTTTAAAACCTCTTAACGGTAATAAAATTATACATATTATTATATTCATTAATAGTAATCTTCTCGATGAATTAGATCATCTTGTATATTAAATATTATGATTAAAATCTTCTTGAGTTGAGTATAAGACATTCTTTGTAGAAAGACATACTAGCATTACATAATACATATCTTATATACAATACAGCCGAATTTAAACTATCTCAATTAAATGTTACATATCTCTAATAAGTTAATGGATATTATGAGATAATTACAGGAACCACAATGTATTAAGAAAGTAGTCTCGTAGGTAAACTAGAGTAGATATATAGTACTTTACACTGAGCTAAGCAAGTGGCCTCTATCCAAAAAAATACTCACCTTTCCCAAAATTCTTAAGGGCAGATTAATCAATGTAACTATTGAATCATCTTAGAGATAAAGCCAAAAGAGCTCCCATAACAAGAGTATCGTAAACGTAGACACACACGTAACAAAGTGACTAAATCTTCAGAATTAACAAATAACGATGTATCAGAAATACACAAAGTAAAATAAATGGTAATGAGAGTCGTAGACAGCTTGAAAAACCCAAGCTCTCAAGGTCTACTTAAAACCATAAAGGGCTTATTGCAGCAAGTATACATGATGTGGCCTAGTCAAATCAATTAAGCCACGAGGTTAGTTGTGTCATATACACGGTCTCAGTCAGGTTAAAAGTCTCAGTACAGTAAACACACTCGATCTGATGAAAGCCCTTAGCTCTCTCGGAGTTGAATTCGATAATCGATATTTTGATTTGTTTAATGATGGATGAAGACTTATCTCTTACTAATAAATAAAAATAAATCTGGACACGTGTCATCATTCTAGGTCATCTAATAATTGGTTTTTCCGCTTCTCTCTCCTCTTAATTATGAATGCTATAATATCTATTCATTGATTAATAACTATCCATAATTAAAATTTCAAATATGTTAACTTTAAATTTTCGAATGTGTAATACACGTGTTTATTCAATCCGTATAGTGCACAGTATTTAAGAACTTTTTATTTATAAACCATGTAATAATAATTTTATTTAGTCCGTGTATCACACGAGATTGTAATCTAGTTAGACATAAACATAAACTTAGAAGATGGGGCGCCTGCCGGCAAGGAGCGTAGATGGTGGTAATATCCACGTGGCACTCTGCTAATTTTGGACGTACTTGGTCGGCGTTGTCGACGGAGTCAAGATTTACTCTTTTAAACACCAAAATTATTAATTTCGTAATTTAATAATAAAGCATGCCTCACGAATTGAACTTAGATTAATATATTTACGGTATTTATTACATAAACGATAACATGATGTGTTTTTTTAGTAAATAATGTATACAATAAACGGATGCATGTTACATTTTTATTTTAAAATTTTAATGTAACTAACGATTATTTGCTGGCCGGCTATTGTTAGACCATGATGGTGCAATTAATTATTATATTTTTGTAATTGTAGCCAATTTTTGGCGTTTCCTTCATTTGGTAACATTGAAAAACGAGGAATGGGAAACGAATAACAAAACATACACGAAGTTGAATGAGATCTCTAAATAAATTAATATAGTGCTAATCTACATGTTTAATATACTGGTATATATATTGTGATTATTTGTATTGCCATGTTTTGTATAAATATTTTTCTATAACACGAATACAAGATAAGTTTTTAAGCAATTTATTCGCGTTCAAATCTAACTCATACAAGAGATTAAAATATAACTTTTAGTCATCAAGTTTATTTGTTAAGTTTATTATTTTCATTCCAAATCATATTCATATAGAGCTTTTATATCATTTAATGTCAAGTCATTATGCTATATCAAATAACTTCTAACCATATTACTATGCTTTCCTAAAAACAGAATCACGAATAAGTTCTATTAATTATATCTTTATGCTTATGAGTTTAACTGATATTATTTACTTAATTTTTATACCCAACCCGTTTTAGCTTATTATAATCATTTAATGTTTTCAGCAACGACGGTGGTTGTTCAAAATATCACTCAAATTTTGATTGTCACGGGACACGTGTTAATGACCGAGTCAATGCGTAAGACTCGAAAGGGAAGCATAGAAATGGATGTTGCACGTGGGAGAATGAGTTGACAACGGTCACGGAGGTTGTACACCTGAGAATCCCAAGAATATCGGGATATCACTGGGAATATCGGAGAACTTGTTATTTTTATTTTACTATATAGTGAGGTCTATCTCATCGAATTAGGGACGAACACTTGCTCCTTTTTCACTGTCACTCACACTTGAAAACAACACATGTAACACTTAGTATTCGATTGAATTCGGCTATCGAGTTGTATTCATTTTTCATCATCAATAAAATCAATAATGAGTGAACGGTTGTCTGCTCCCGAGGTTTTTTACTAGCGATCTAACAAGATCAAGGGTTTTTTTGCTCGTATATAATCGTGTTCTTTGTTGTTTATCATTTTCATTTCGTAAATATCCCAACTCATATTTTTTTCATTTTATACTTATTCTACTTTATATTACGAGAAGTACATTACATCACTTTACTAATTTGATCACTTAATTACTTCAATAGCTTTTACCAAAACATTCTTAATATACAAAACCTGCAAAAAGAGAAAATATCATCCACCTCAAGATGGTTATGTTTATAGCCTATAGGTGATGATAAACATATTTGATTACTTTCATCCTCTCAAATACGTGGTCGCCCTCCTCTACTCAAAAAGAAATATTTCTTTTACAGAATCAAGAATGTATGTTCAATACACAATGAAATACGTTTGGCCATACGTTATGTTTAACTTTTAAAAATTCAGTCCGAGTCATCAGCAATTTTAAAAGCACATGTGATGTCCTTGGGCTTTTAGCCATTGAAGAGGGGCGTCCTTTGGGTATTTTTAGCAATTGGAGAGCTGGGGTATACCCTTTGGGTGTTTTGAAGCCCTCATTCGTGTATAGTGATGATTTTGAAGTTTGAGCAGTACTTGATTCAGCTCGATTCGACTCATGAACAAACCGTAGGTTGAATGGGGATGGTGAAACCATGTTTGGTGTTTCATTTTTTTCAATTTTAATTTCTTACGAATGGAGATGGTGAAGCCATGTTAAGTTCATTTCTAATATGATGTGACAATGGACTAATCATGTTTTTGGACCTGAAGATGCTATAAAAAAGTTGGTAAAAACCGATTCTAACTATTGCATTAATTATCATTTTTCTTATAAATACCCTTAAACAAAATGTGTCTAACGAGCTTGGGTACTATGAAGTCAAAATTGTAAGGGTTTCTAAGAAAATCATGGCTAATGAACCCTAAATGACGAACAAGAATCTTACCCATTCGTATGAGATCTTTGACTTTGGCTCATAGTAAAACTAAATGATCCAAAAACCCCTGATGTATTAGCCCATGTGAGATGTCGGGACCTCAAATATTTTACCAATTGTCCCAACATCACCCACTCAAAATACTTTTTTAATGATGTGATCAAAACAATAAAACAATCATAATTTGTTTAGTATTTAATATAAAGGGTTTAAAAATATATATATACATAGATTCTCAACTTGAGTCACACTATATATATTTATTACATTTGTTTCAATTACTTAGAAATGATAGTTTAGAAGGTTTTTACAACAAGAAAACAAGTATAGTAGATACATCTATTATTAGAATGTTTAGTCGGAATGTGTAGTTTCATAGATCATATCAAGTTGTTAACTTTTATTTACATAGATATTACAAAATATAACAGGGTAAGCGTAACATTTCCGGGGCCTAAAATGACATTAAATTTTGAGTCCCTCGTCTACGGTCTATATGTTATTCTTATAGACCTTTGTTCCCGATCGATGACATAAACAAATTTATTTATAGTTTGGCAGAAGAGAATTTGAGGCAGATTAAATGATAAACAAATAACAATAGATTAAGGTAAAAAGAATAATTAATTGCAAATGTAGATTAAAATTTAAAGAAACATCAATAGATTAAATTAGCAAAAAAACAATAGTAGATAAAAAAAATTAAACATAAATCAAGATAAGACAATAATAGTTTGTACATTAAGTGATTTTCTGTAAAAGAGAATTTAAAATTGATAAACCTAAAAGAACGGTGAACAATCGATGAATCAAGTTTCGTAAATAGACCTCAATAAATCAAGTTTTATAAGTCGACTTTGATAAACCTTCAATAAATTTGTTAGCCTTTTTTATTTATCTCTAAAAACACAAATTTTAATTTGATTATCACATATATTTTTAGCTTAATGGATAACGTAGTGTTTTCTTTTCAAATTTAAGAAAACTTTAAATTTAGGGGCATAAAACGGTTGCTTTAATTTTTATACTGTAGAGACTTCTCTGAATATTAATAAAAAAATATACTAAAACCGATTTAAGAAAAAACTTTATATGTATGTGTGTATATATATTTAAACAACTTAAAATTTAATTATACAATTGCACCAGATGCTTTTTTTTTCGTGAAAGAGGCTTGACCTGATTAATTAATAATGGTCATGAAGGAACGCAATCATCCATATGAATTTTCTATTTGCATTCTAATTTTAAAATCATATATTTTTCTAATGGGTTGTGCCCTTAGTGGGACAATAATGTTTGGGAAACCTTCACTTTGTTACAACCATGGAATGTGCAAACTATTGATATTATATATTGCACTTCACTCCCTAAAGTTTAATATACTCTATCCATCTACTACTTTATCAATCTTTTTCTTAAGTTATTTTTACAATAATAATAGTAATTTTTTTCATAATCATGATTATTGCGTTCTAAGGACTTTACAATTCAAATTTACACCAAGGTCCTTCATCCTTATTTTTCTAAATCTTGAGAGTATCTTACCGGGAAACTCACGAGATCTTCTATATGTCATGCCAACCAAAGAGATTAAGCAAAACAAAATTACTGTTGGGCAAATGACTATCAAGGGTTTAAATGTAGAAAACTATTATAAGTTAGACATAAACTGATACATGTAGTGGATAGATCAAATTGCTTATCGATGAATTGTAGTTACTTTTTTGAAGGAAAGGTTTTTACTTAGAATTAGTCTTTATAATGTACCAAACCACATTAATGTTTCAACTAAGAAACAACATCATACATTTATTATACTTTCAGAACTCTCTACATACCATAAAGCCAAATTCGACAAAACAACAAATGGTTGGATGTATTAGTATACCACCTGGCCTCCTTGAAGAAGACGTACAAGAACAACCATAAATCTCTCTATTCCTCTCATTGAAAGTCAGTCCATATCAAACATGAATATGTTTAGTGAAGTGTCTCTCATGATGTAATTCATTGGTTTCAAAGGGTTGAAAGTGTAATTCATAAGAAGACAAGGGTGCACCTCATTCAAATATAGACACAAGTGTTTGAACATATTCTGTCCTTGTGGGGACAAACATAAATTAGGTCTTGAATGTCTTTAAGACATTCTATATTTCATGTTAAAACCAATCAACCAAACAAGATTGGAATTAGGGACATAGTCTTCTAAGTAGGTAATATGTCCCTTTTTGTTTAATGGACTATGTCTTTTAAAATGCATTTATACACATTCTTCCCCCCTATATAACAATGTCACAATTAAGGATTTGGGTTCTAATTAATTCTATGTATTAGGATAAAGAATCAAATAGGTTAGTACAAGTACAATAGTACATCTAAGATCTAACCAAATCATGCTTATGAAGCTTGTATGAAGTTTCCCACCAAGATACGATGCACATGATTGGCACTATAAATTTCTTGATTCCTTGTTTAAAATGTCTTAAGATATTAAATGAGTTATCTACCCTTGTATAAGAAGATGGTTAATGACAATAGATGTGAAGGAAGGGAATTCTTAGTTGCAAACTATATACCGTATAAAAAAAGAAACATTGATACATACATATACACTTGATGAACTACTCTTTTTTTCGCTAATTAGCGTTAGAATGAAACACATGTGAGCTTATACTCTTTTATCTTGTTTGGGCTAGAGAGATCATAATAAGTTGTATTAGATTCGCGATTCAATTATCTTGTGTTTTCTACTTTAACCTTGTCTGACACTTAGGCGACCCAATTCAACTAGGTATAGCAAATTATACGGACCGACTATCACATTACTTGGTGGGAGTGGGGAGGGTAGAGGGAAGAGTTAAAAACCAAACTCGACAGGAAAGCAAACAATATTAAAACATTAAGATCAGATATAAATGAAGATTGGAGCTATTGTGGAATTAATTATAAACTTTTTTTTGGATATATACTATATTGTTTTTCTTTTGTAGTTGATCCTTTTAGTAATGCTTGATATGCTTATCGAAGTTGTTAAGTATCAAGAGTAATTTTAAGAATACGTGCATAATAAACTAAATTATTAATACTTGCCATAAGTTTGATGCAGTGAACTTTTATACCATTATAAATATAAAATGTAGAAACTAAAAGAAAATAGAGATGGGTCCTATTTTGAGCGATTAAATACTTTGGATAATTATTATGAGTCTAAAAAGAAGTTGACTAGTCATAAGACTGATAACACTTTTTGGAGTTCGATCAGTTTTCACTTAAAGAAACAATTTGTGACCCTTTGTTATGGATTGATATGAATCTTCTGTTCTTTATTAATGACACTTTTAAAGATCACTATAAGTGGTATTATTAAAATATATTTAAGTGGTTTAATATTTAAAATTTAGAAAACAAATTATCTATAACAAATATTCCCATTTTTTTTTAAATTGGAAAGAAAGTAATTCTTCTATTGTGAGCCATTTTCTATAATACAACTATATGAAAAAAAAGTTATATATATAAATTATCTAGATCATATCCAAATATATATATAAATATCAATATATATATATATATTTCAACAATATATAGGGTAATGTTCAACCGTTAACCCTTTATTATTGCGATAACCGTGTTAACTTTTGAATATTAATCAAAATCATTATTTTTTTTATTGGAATAACATCATTACACATATACACAAATACGTTCTTTAATATATATATGCAAATTCATAAGCGTAAAAAAGTTTACACTAGTGTAAGTTACACTTACATAAGTAAATATTTAGTGCTGTAAGTGTAACTTACACTTGTCGTAACTTTTTGACGCTTGTGAATTTACACATATACATAAAAGAACATAACGTTGTATATGTATAATGATACTATTCCAACAAAAAAATAATGATTTTGATTGATCTTCGAAAGTTAACACGGTTATCGCAATAATAGAGGGTTAACATTTGATCATTTCCCTATATATATATGTATATATATATATATATATAAAAGACAATATATAGTCATATGTATAATAGTACCCTAGTTATCTTGTTAGTACCCTCGTTATCTTGTTATTAAAAGAATGGAGTAGTAAAGCCTCTTGTTATTAAAAGAGATCTTTTTCTTTCTCTTCTTATCATAAATCATAATTCAAAATCCACTGATTATTGACAAGAAAATCACAAAGATGTTATTTTTATGTGTGTTATTATATATTCAATTATAGTGCTGTTATAATTAAAATTTCTTTATAGCCATGTCATGCTACATAATCTCAACATGTCTTCTTTAATAAAAGTAGTTTAAGGATAACTTGTTCAATGAATGAGTACTAGTACATCTTCATTTTCTTAGATTGTCATGTTTATGAAGATGGTAGGAAGTTCCCTAGCTAAAAGTATCCAAAACACAATATAACTATTATTGTGTTTGTTTTAAATTAACTGAGTTGGGGATCGAAAAATGCATCTTTACACCCTTAGAGACGATATATATAAAGGGTTTGTTCGTGTTGCTTGGTTAAGTTTTAAACAAAACCGAGTCGTGCTGGAAATCAATATCCTCAAGGTGGATGGGTTGTGTATACAATCAA
This sequence comes from Flaveria brownii, assembly GCA_018326445.1. Classification (NCBI taxonomy): domain Eukaryota; kingdom Viridiplantae; phylum Streptophyta; class Magnoliopsida; order Asterales; family Asteraceae; genus Flaveria; species Flaveria brownii. The sequence goes on from BJCN01086419.1 coordinate 12,429, forward strand.
ATTTCTTATAGTGATAGGTCATCCAATAATTAGAAAATAAATGTAATATTATGACAAACTCAAGTTGAAATGATAAAGAAGGAAAGAAAACCCTTGATGATCATTCATGATTGCTAAACTAAGTGGTTTGTTCAACAAAATTGCTAACGGCACTAGTTCATTAAACAAATATGTGTGGCGTTTAATGGATAAACTTTTGATTAAATAGAAAAATTAGTGTCTTTTAAGTACAAAGGAACTACTATTATATTTGGGAAAATGCAAGCCAAAATGCTTTTAAATTTTGAAATAATAAGTATTAATAGCAATCAAATTAATATTAAAGGGTGGTTTTACTTCATTTGTATTGATAATTGTTGGTGGCTGGGGAAATAATTGAAAATATCATGTTGAGGAATATTGTACCCTTCCACTACAATTGTGAAAAGATCTTGTGATGATTTATATGTATCATGATATAAATATCATATATAAACTATTTTATGAATGTACAATGGATCATTCGTATATATCTTTGTTGTTCTGTGTTAGTATAATAACAAGATACAATCATTTGTGCAATGAAATGATTCTTGACCATTTTATCATCTCTTATATAACAAACAAATGCACATACCCAATAATATCTCACTTATACAGTGAACATACATAAAACCTTTGTAGCCGAGATTGTTTCTCAAGAAAATAACCATATTACCGCTTTCAAAATGCGTAATCAGTTTGCTATATCATATAATCAACCTAGCCAAGCTAATAAGAACAACAAACAGCTCTTCAAGCGAATATTATTGGTCCCATCTCTTAGTTAATTGGTGAGGTCAACAGCTCACAATCCAACATTCTATCTCAAAGCTAATCAAATTTTGTGGATGTGTGGAACAATGTTACACCAATTAATCTTGACAACCAACAAGAATGCCCACGTCACATTATCAACATTAAGTCTGTTATTATATGGAATATGCTGTGAAACTGATGTGATTTGTTCAATAATTAACTTGAAACCTATCTATTGGTTATAATATTGCATGATAATATAGTGGCATGTATAGTAGGACAAGGGTGTATAGGGTTTCAACATGTGTATATATTCCATCTTAATTGACTTGGTTGTTAAAGTTTTATTAAACTTTCATGTCAACAAGTGGTTTTAATTGGCTAATCAATCTATATCCTGATCTCATCGTTAGAATTAGCCTTTCTCTATATTTTTTACAAGTTATATGAAACTTTAAGTATTTTTTAACAGTGTAATTTATTACTAAAAAACGACCACTAGCAAAATGTTAGGACCGAGCACCGAAGCACATTACAATGGAAATTTTCTAATGGAAAATTTACACCATACAAATTACAATGAAACTTTGAGTATCTATTCAGATTCTTAGTTAATTGTTTTCTAATTTGAGTTTTATTTCTTAAGTTAATCACCTCTTTATTTTATTTCTTGATATTTAATTTTGTTTAACTAGGTTGAATTAATTAATTATTATTTTTTATTAATTATATTTTCACATGCACTACATTATGTTTTCACTATAAATGTTTTTATGTTATTATGATGGTTATTAATCTGGGACGGAAACTATAAAGTATAACATGACATAGTTTCGGAGAATTAGAGATTAAGATACACTTTCATTCATGCCTAAAAGAGAACACTAGGTTGTTATATGTAGCCTTATGATTGGAAAAACCTTAAACTACTTGAAACTACCAACTAAAAGAAACTACCACCCCACTACCATTAAAGCAAACTAACTCCTCCTCTGCTCCATGTGTTGTGCATGGTGTACGGATGTAGATGGTCTATGGATGTGGCTCACATATATCTATCATATGAGCCCAGTACAATTCAAAAAATACATGTTAAACCTTTTTTTAAGTATTAATATATAAATCCATTTATTATTTCATTTTTAACCTTTGATAAAACATATAACACTCTTTGCCTTAGGAAGTGATATCGTAAAACTTACAAATACTTAAAAAAATATCATAGAAATATTAACTTATATGTAAGGTTGTAAAGAAACAAAGAAGAAGCTAACATTCAACATGAATGGGACTCTTTTGTGTTCATTGGTGTACAAGTTTAACTGGATCAACGTATCACACCCAACGGACGTATACAAACAAATATAAACTATTGGAAATATAGCTTATAAAAATCTAGTTTAGAAAATACTATAGAAAGTTATATATAGTATACGCATGATATCTAGACTAAGCGGAAACTACACAAATATAGGGTAAGATCACATATATCAGACCGTGTTTTAAACACTATGCAAGAAAATATTACGCAGGTGTTAAATTTTTTTTCTTTGAAACGGTAAATTTATTATACTCTTAAACTATACATTTACTTTAAACCTTAAATCTTTCTATAATTAAGAACCACCAACGCCGGTGGTTGTTAAATTCATTTCTGACGGTTGATGAATAACTCATGTTCCCACTGCCACCCACAACCGACACCTTCATAAAAGCATTCAACAACAAAATTGGCAAATGCCTCATATAATTCATAAATCATAAATCACCGCCTACCCTTTACTTATTGTCCCCAACTGCCCCCTCGTCATCTAATCTTTTTGAACGGTATACGTGCGACATTGTTTCGGATGATAAATGTTATTTTAATCAGACTCATCTATCCGTTTTCAGCCGGGAACGCATCTCCAAACCTCTCAGAAGGAAACCTATTGCTGAGAAAACCCCCAACTCCAAATATTTTGTTCAAAGTAAAATTTGAACTCATGACCTCTTAATATTTACATATTATGGATACCTCATCTCGTTATCTTTAACCTCACATCGTTAACCCCAACACCTTGTGCAACAGATTCATTAGTTTTCTAATATATAATATTATTCATTATTTATATATTATAGGATATTATTCACTGCTTTCATGACGGTTTTGAATATAACTAGTCTTGTAATTGAAGTTACTAAAATATTACTTAGGTTCTAGGATATCATGAAATGTTAGAAAGATAAGTAGATAACATTTCACAAGTATGTTTCCGGAATGTAAATTTTATTCTGTTTACATGGTAACAAGAAAAAGTATAATATGAATGCTCTATTCTTAATAATATATATTTTTGTTAACTAAACTTTTTAATACTTTTAGTCTCTATTTATGAGCAATTTATAAATTCTACATAACGCTTCAAAAACACCGTAATATATTTTTACCACGTTGTTGTGACTAGCAAATGGTGCAAATGAAGTAGCATGGGTTAAGTCCTCCACACGCACTGTGAATGTAATCTTTAGAAACTTATGACTAAAACCAAAACTCATGAGTAAACAAACCTATGACTATCAGTGTCACTAACACTCCTAATTTTATCTGATATTAGCCTTAGAATCAATAACAGCTGCATCTATACAGCTAGACAAAGGTGTAAACATAATATTTGACTATTTAATGCCACATAAATGACCACCAAACTTAATGCATTTACCAACTACCCCCTCCAAAACTTTACACCTTGCATTTAACCCCATTGTCACTATATAAGCAAGTCCATATCATGGGTAATCTCATAGTTTTAATCAACTTCAGATTCTAAACTTTCAATTGTCTTTGACTTTGACTTTCACTTTGACGAACCTGCTAACTTCTTCTATGGCAAACATAGGAAAGCTTGATGTTGAAGTGAAGGTGAAATCTGATGCAGATAAGTTCTGGAAAAGCATCATGGACTCTGCCAACATCTTCCCCAAAGTCTGCTCTGATCTCTACAAAGCCATTGAAATTGTTGAAGGCGATGGACACAGCGTTGGATCCGTCCAAATGGTTCACTTTGCCGAAGGTATAATGATACATTTTGATCAAATTTGAAATCTTTAATAAACTAGATGCATTGAGACAAAAGTTACGATCTAAAAGACAACACTAAAAGGGCAAACCCTGTGCACGAGGCTCCTGCATGCGTGAGCCCCAGAGAGTGGCTTGCATACCTGCTTTGCATTTTTTGAAAAAGGTTGTTTCCGCAAACTAAAATACATAACTGACAAGTCTTTTAATTATAAAATAGGATGGCCGGTTGTGAAATCATCGAAAGAGAAGATTGAAGAACTTGATGAAGCTAAAAAGAAGGTGGCATACAGTGTGATTGGTGGGGATATGATGCATTACTACAAGAGTTTCAAGGCTAGTCTTGAGGTGATTCCTGAGGATGAAGGAAGCCTTGTGAAATGGCTTTGTGAGTTTGAGAAAGCTAGTGAAGAGGTCCCTAACCCTGACATGATCAGAGACTTTGCAGCCAAAAACTTCAAGGAGATTGATGCATATCTCCTTAAAGCATAAAGTACAAGTTCTTAATGCATTTTAAAAAAAGTCAACTTCTGTTTGATACTATAAGTTGACATATGGTCATATGTTTATGCATTTGCTTATGAATAATATTAATCAATCAATAAACTGTGTGTATCTAAATTTGAGTCTCAATTTCTATAAATAATGAAATGTACAATCTTGGACTAGAAATTACAATCGAATTTGACCGATCGACACACAGAGTTGACTAATATGATTCTTTGTACCTCACATTAGAGTTTATGGTGTGGGAGATGTGCTCTGCTCTTCAACATCTTGCAAGAGAGGGGATGTTTCATCATCCAACTTTGAACTCACACTTGCGTGTGCAACCGCTATCTTTTGCTGTTCTTGAGCTTTTCCCCACATCACAGTATAGAACCCGATGACAACAATAATCGACCCCAACAAACTGCACAGATTATATATCTAAGTGTTTCATATTACTAATGTGTAATGTAACAAACTAGATGCATGAAGTCGTGAACATAAAAGGTGTGAAAACATTTTTCACCTTCCAAGATAGAAACCATCGCCTAAGAAGATGACACCGATCAAATTCGCGATCACAATCCCAACCGGATGAAACATAGCGACAAAAAGCGGGCCCCTCCTTCGTACGCACCATGATTGTACTGTGACTAGAAAAGCATACCCAAAAATCCCCTACATGTTACAACAATGACAGCACCAAAGCTAAACAATAATAATAATATGTGAAAAATGTAAAGATGCCACACCCTTAAGCTTAACCTTAGCATTGAGTAAATATACTCACCGAGTAAATGACCGAAAACAATCTGCTATTCGGCTGTAAACTGAAGCTACTTAGGTCAGTTTCCACAATCAAAGAAGCTAGACCTGATAAGATGGTGCAGATGAAACAATACGCGAACATCAGATTGATCACTGCAGGGTATTTCTTAAGCACAATTGCCTGAAAACATCAAGAAACATGTAGTAAGGAAGAATATGAACACAAATTAACAATAATACACAAATGTTCATCATTTATCAGCTATTGATATGCAGTTTCACCTGTGAAATGATATACATAGAGGCAAAAATCGCATCAATTGTCAAAAGAATCCCTCCAATTACCCAATTGGATGATTGCCCGAGAAGGTACACTGAGTTCTTTAACTCTGAAGGAGACGGAATAATCGAGGGGCCTTGATAAAGTGTCATGATGATAGCACCTGCAATTGATACTACAGTGCCAATGAATTTCGCCTGTGTTGTTAATCGTCTAATGTCGATTACTTCCATCCTAAAACCACCAATATGAATCAAATGAGACATGATGTTCACAAGATTTCAGTATCTGTTCTACAGCAGCAACATAAAGAGACAATTACCTAAATAACGCAGCCAGTATGAATGTAAAACCTGGGATCAGATTGAGCAACGTCGTTCCAAGAGTTGCGGAGGAGTATGATACACCAGTATAACCTGATATCTGTGCAAAGAAACTTCAAGAAAGTCGAAAGTGTAAAACAAACAAAAAACATTTAGGCTGCGTTTGGTTGAAAGAATGGAATATAATTGAGAAACTAGTATAATATTTAGGTAAAATTAAGTTTGAGTGTGTAATGAAATGTAAAACCCAACGGAATGTTTCACCTCAAATTCCTTGGTCGTGGGATTTCAAATTCCTTCTCTAGTGGAAAGATTTTGAAATCCCACAACCAAGGGAATTTGAGGTGAAACATTCTTTGGGTTTTACATTTCATTACCCACTCAAACTTAATTTTACTTGAAAATTATACTAGTTTCTCAATTCCATTCCATTTCTTTTCATTTCTTATAGATTCATGTACATTTCAATCCGAACTTTTCAACTGGATAAACTAATCAAGAATAAGTATATGTAATCTGTACTAATTTTAAGAACCAACGAACTCGACCCAGCGTGAGGATCTGCCCCAGACTTTGCTCTTAAGTGGGATACACTGGGTATGTTTGTTTGTTTGTTTATTAACGGTTCTCAATAAACCCAACGTTTTTTAAATGTTGACCCTGTGGAAACTTTACGACCCCTAAACCAAAATTATTTTAAAAAGAACACATTTTAACTCTCTAAAAATTAAACTAAGTGCCCATTTTTGTTAAAATTTTAAGTCAAAAATCTAATCACCACTTGAGCCGAAATGTAATAGAATGGTTTTCAATATATGAAACACGTAGACAACTATAAAATGCAATAATTTTATCGTTTTTCTAATGAAAACTTTTTTTATTACTTGTTTTAGAATACTGTTATATCTTTTATATGTGATATGACCCGAGTTGAACCGAAGGTGTATCTTGAAGCCGGTATACATTCGAGAATAGGAAAAAAACTGATCTAGAGAACAAAACGTACGGGTCCACCCCTGCCTTGGACCCGTCATGAGCGTTGTCCCTAAGACTAGGCGTAGTGAGGCTCCAAAATAATAATAAGAACATAAACGAGGCTTCAAACATCATTACAAGACTACACGACTGCAAGCCCTTAGCGGGCTCCAAACACAAAATTTCCCAACATTAGTGCATCAATAGAAGCTCCAAATACCACCAAACTTGATTTAAAAAAAAAACTTTAGTGACATGACATTTTAGTGGTATTTTAATTAGACAATTAAACATATTCTAAGAACCAATAGATCAAATTTCTAATACCAAAAATTATATTAACAAAAACTAAAATAAGCGTACAACCCACTACTCTTAACTTGTTGGATAGAGATTAAAGTCGGTTAAAAACTAAATCCAATTACACTAAAGTAACTTAAGAAGTGCATACCCTAGAAGACCAACAATGAGAAATCCACCAACAATGCTAAAGCTTAGCGGAGGATGATTCGACGATCTGCAACAAAACACAAGCAATTAACCACATATATACGAGATCAAATGCTACAACATCATATATATCAACTGAAGAACGAAAAAGACGATCGATTGATCAGCGAGAGTTACCGGTGGGAGGCGATAGAAAGAGGAAGAAGGATGAGCGAAGCGATGGCGTTGGAGTAGAAGATGAACGAGTAGCTAGTCATGCCATCTGCAATGGCGGACTTGCTGACGATCATCAGCAACACTTGAGCAACCTGTGTCGCCACCATGCCCACGTATTCCTTCATCTCCGATCACCGGCGACGGTGGTTTGATTAGTCAACGGTCTGTGGTTGCTGTTGACCACCGGAAATGGTACCTACCCCTTCTTCACTTGTAGTTGTAGCAGCCTTGAGGGCAAAATTGTAAAGAGATGGTGTTTAGTTGCTCTTGTTTATGAAGATTCAGTGGGGGTAGGTAGATGATGTACATGTGTACACGTGTACTTGAGTGTTGGGATCCGAATCATTGACTAAATTACTTGCATTTAACTCGAAATTAATCAACTTAAATCTCTATATTCTATTGTCGTTTAATCTTTTCTTTTTAGATTGAGACTCAAATTTTTTATAAACTAAAAATTAATGCAAAGGGAATAAGAAAGAAAAATTTGCGGTTGAGAAAAGTAAAAAAATTGCTGTTATAATATTATTCAACTTTTTAATTGAATCATAACTTTACGTTACTATTTTATAATTAAATAATTTATTTTAGTAAGTATATATGTGTATTTTAGTATAATATAATTATATGTAATTAATTATATATTAAAAAATTTACATAGTTTAACATTTATTAATTTTGAGTAAAATATTATCATATTCCACATGTTACACGAAATTAATAAGTTAGTTACAGATTGCTAAATCATTTATAAAATAAAAGTGCAGTTATTAGTAAGGATTGTAGAACTTATTTAATTATGATTTAAACTAACAAATCACATAATTTCATAATATTTTATTGCAAAGTCATATTCGTTACACTTGCTTTTTCAAGCCAAGATAAAAATATATACTTACTATTTAGTTGATTAGCTTCTAATCCGTAACGTGATTAGTAAGATATATGATTAAATCTTTCTGTCAACTCTAATAAATATAAATTCTACTTGCCCAATTGTTTTTATTGAAAATGAAAACGTCGTTGGTACTAAATTGTGAATAGTTTTATAACGGATCAAGTTTGATGTTCAAAATGTGAGTTGATTTTGTGACCAACAATGAAAAGCTAGGTGGCACCCCAAGCCCCAAGGCCCATGTTATTGTTTTGGCCCAATCAAATCTAATAGTGTTTTAGGTTCACTTAAACTTAAATATTAAGAAAATGTTGCTTGATTTTATGATAAAACTAAACCTAAAACGTGGAAAACCAAATTTGGTAGCAATTTTAATACACATCCCACCCACGTTTAAAGTAGATATAATTTGATGTCATATTTCGTAATGTTAGAAATTGTTTTTATTACACATGTTTGTATGTTATAGGTTTTTTCAAATTCATTGAGCCGTTGAAGAACATCGTTTGATGAGGCGGATAATTTCCAAACAACCTCCTTAGTTTCTAGAGTTGTTTTTTTATCACTTTGAGATGCTTTAATTGTTTAATTGATAAGCATAAGCTTTGAAAAGCAATGTTTAATTTAAACATTTTTAACCACTTATAAATGGTAAGATGTAGATAAATATCCTATCTTTTGCAAATGTTTGTTCTTTAACGGGTTTTTAAATATTTACATTTATTTTAAGCACTATACTATACTTATATACTTAATTTTACAATTTGTTTTATTGTTTGAATAACACATACCATTACAACACACATATCGTACTTTTTAACTCACAAACCAGTATTTTATTGAATTTAAACTCACATGAATTTAATATAGGTAATAATAATTAAAAAAATAACCAACTCAATTAGTGAAATTAATTCATGTGAATGAGATCGAATGGAAGAAAGAAAACGAGAGAAGACATTGTTGTTTGATTTTCCATTTCTTTTCTTCAACTTTTCAAAAAGAAACAAACTTATTACATTACATACATTATGCACACTCGTTCACCCCTCTCCCATCGAAGCGTAAGCGGAAGAATTTAGGGATTTTTCACCATCATCATCCTCCTAATCATCATTATCATCTTCACAGCCAACAGATCCCAAATTCACCTTCAGATCCTCGTAAATTACCTTCATCAGATCTCGATTTCATCACATATACATACAAAATTGTGGTCACCGGTCTGCGGTCCGATTACACACATCGTCTTTGCACTATACACCTCTGGATCTGATCGAGCTCTCTCGCGGTTTCACAACCGAACCAATCATGAATCCGTTTTCTTCCGGAACGCGTCTAAGGTAAGTTGCTTGCTCGAAACTAATCCATCATTTAGACATTTGTTTGTTTGATCCAATATGAACTCGTTGTTGTTCGTTTTGACCTAATTTGTGTTAATGTGATCTCGGATTTTATGAATTGAACGTTACTTCGGTTGTTAGTAGTTAAGAACGTGTGATTTGTGTTCATTTTGTGGAATTATTGAATTAATCGAAGTATTTCGCGGCTGTGGTTGCTCAAGCAAGTTGGATGCTATCATGAACTGTGAGACTGTTAAGATCCTAGTTTTTGAAGGTTGGAGATGATCGCTAGACGATATTATGAACCATGTGTTGCAGACTATATGTCTTGCTACTTAAAAGTTATTATGTATTGGTTTGTCTTGCACTTCCCCTCCATCACCATGCAAAAGATTGGGATATGTGTCTGAAGTAAGACAATTAACAGGAACATAAGACATGCTATTTTCATATCTACTGGTCTCAAATCTCAATTGTTACAACTTAAAATTCCAGTAATTCTTATTGAAGGGTGTTAACCCAAAAGATTACAAACCTATCACTATATATAGCAGTTAGAAGTTCTAACTAACTATCACATTTACAAT
>BJCN01086437.1:0-10198 GCA_018326445.1 Flaveria brownii
GTAAAAGGATGTTTATAACATCTTTAACTTTGCTAGGATTAGCAGAGCTAGAAGATGGAGTCTCATTTTGGGGTTTAGGCATTTGAGGTTTTGGAGGAGACTGTGGTTGTGGTTGAGTTGAGTAGACAGGTGTACTAGTGAAGAATCCTGCTCCCACAAACAAATCACCCTCATCTTCAGGAGTTGTTTCATCCTTGGAAAGAAAAGCATTCTCTACAGTATTTGCTGGAGAAGCAACATACTTGTATTGAGAAGTTGATGCATTTATGTCATTATTTCTTGAGCTTTCATCAATTTCCACTGACTCAATCTTAGCAATAAGAAGATCAAGGTCCATTGGAAACTTTTCAGTATGCTTTAACAAAGTCACAGTTTGTTTCCAAGATGATGGAAGTGCATTCAGAAGTCTATCATTTAGGTCTTTAAGATCATTCTTAATCCCTAAAGTTGACATTTCTATTATGAGTTGGACATATATATTCATCATCTGATTTATGGTTTCTCCTGAGATATGCTCAAACAAATCAAGTTGCCTTTTCAATTTCTGTCTTTTAAGATCTTGAATTTATTTGCCTCCTTCACAGATAATTTTCAAGGCTTTGTACATGGTGTACCCAGTTTGGTAATTCTCAAGCCTTGATAGTACTTCCGAAGGTAACCCTTTATACATGAGAGAATAGGCTTTAATATCATTTTTCACCTTCTTCAGATCATCCCCATGTAAACTATCTTCTGGATAAGGTTCTTGTGAATCTTTTGTGTTTACAAAACCTCTATCAGGACCATTAGAGGTGACAGGAATGTAAGGTCCTTTTTCTATCGATTTCCATAGATCAATATCAATAGAATTGAAATGATGTTTCAGCCTGAGTGACCAGTTTTTAAAGTCAGCTCTGTTCTTCAGCTTTGGTACTCTATTCTCAGAATCTTCAGACTTAACCATGTTTAAGTTTTGAATTTAAGAAAATATACTATTTATGTTGTTTTTAGATTGAAAATGAAATAAAGAAATGAAAATATTTTTGGATTTTAGATTTTGAAAAATTTTCTAAGTGTTGAAAGAAAAGTCTAAATCTGATGCGCCTAAATAGTAGTGAAACGCCCACTTTGACTTGGAAACTTCTAAGTCGTCTTAGTGTATTTCTGAAACGCCCAAACTAGAAACGCCTGAACAGTTCTAAAACACCCAAACAGTGATGAAACGCCTGAACAGTTCCAAAGTGTCCAAACAGTTCCAAAGCGCCTGGGACTTTGTTTCTGAAAAACGTTCAAATAGTGCTAAAACACTCACAAACAGTGTCAAAACGTCCACTCTGGAATGCCTAAACAGTGCTAAAGCGTCTGAACAGTGTTCATGCGCCTAAACACTTAGGAATTTTCAGATGATTTCAACAGACCAAATGCCTAATTCATCCTCTTCGTAACAACCTGATCTGAACAAACTTTCAAAACTTGATTAATTGATCTCAAACTCTTCAATCAAGCGTAGAATGTAGCGATTATCAACCCTTTAACATCTTTTTCTTTCAATTAACAACAAAAAATCAGAATTTTGCTGAAATTTGTGTTTGAACAATGAAGAACTATTCGCACAAAAATCTGATGAAAATTCAGATCTGAAAGTGCCAAATCGTTCAATCGGGATTCAATTCATGTTTCTAATGATGAAACACAACTGAAATCAACAATTAATTGAACAATTGCTATCAAAACACATATTCAAGTGATTCATAGGTGCTCAAAAGTCGTTTCAAGCTCCAAATCACTGAACCGAAGGCTCTGATACAATTTGATAGGTTTAAATGGATCGATTCTATGTTTGTAATTAAGCAATTATCAATTATTTGAACAAAGTAATCAACATATGCAAAATTCATAGTAGTTTCTATTGATAGTTGCAAAGGATTACAATATACAATTTAGAGAGTTCTAAGTATTCTCTGAACCACTCTAAACATCCACCTGCACAAAATACATATAATACTATTTATACTAATCAAAAAAACAAAAGGAACATATATTTACAAACAAGTCCCTATACTATTACAAAAACTAAAACTAAAGACTAAATGCTAATCTTCTAGTGCTTCAACAGCTACAGTGTACAAATCTAATAAGTTCTACTTCCGCATTAGATATATACAAATGCTGTTAAGTTTTACACTTCCGTATTTGTTACAGTAAACAAATGCTAATAGGTTTAATCTTTCATATTTGCTACTGTAGTCATCCGCATTTGTTTTAAAACTTGTAGAACTTGCAAAAGCAATTAAAATTGACTATTAAACAAATCAACGAAGGTCATTTAATACTTTTCAAATTTGATAGACTTTAAAGTGCGACGAGCAAAACTTCCTACTGTTTTTCATTCATCATCAACATCATCGCAATCAATCTGAGTTCAGTCTTCTACAACCATCATTTTACCTCTATTTTGATTATCAACAACAGTAGTATCAAAATAAGGTGATTTTCAGTGAAATCAAAGGATAAGCCGTTGAACACATGATGAACTCAGAACCCTAAATAAAGAAGGAATCATAAAATTGACATCAAACTATGGATTGATAGACATTTTCTGGTGCAATGAAACAAATGATCATGAAAATTAACATCGAACAATTGACTTTCAAAACCCTAGGTCTATCTAAAGAACAAGGGAGCACTGTACTGAAAATTTCGACTTCAAAACTTAAGTTTCAATGTTAATGGACATCAAAACAGAAAGTTATCATAAAAACAAACATTAACACAATAAAATTGTTCATGCATTACAAAATCAAGTTAGGTTAGATTTCTATGAAACAGTACCCATGACTCTTTAATTTTGACTTAACAAAGTCAAAATAGAAACAGTCAACTTGATTTCACCGGTGTAATTTGATGATTACTTGTCAAAGTACTAACTCATATGTCTCTTATGCAGAGGTCAATGACTAATATCACATGGAGTAAACTCCACAATGTTACTGGATATCTTGACCCTGTGTCCCTAAAGTAGAAGGGCTTAGAGACATAACTAGATTTATAACTACCACTAGAGTTGCTCATGCAATTACTATGAGACATGTTATTTATGAGAACTTTATAAGATCATTCTGGAATAGTGCTGAAGTTGCAGAGATCGATGGTATCAAAACCTTATCTGGAAGAAACATTATGATCACACCCTTTCCATCACTGAACAAACTGTGAGATAGTGTCTATAGTTTGGTGATGATGCAAACACTCCTATGGAACTTGAAGATGCGGAGATCATGACCTTCTTTGCCAACATTGGGTACGAAGGAGGATATAAGGGAAAAACGATAGTTAAAGGGCTGGTGGATCTACAATGGAGATTCTTGATACACACATTCCTACACTGTCTATCCAAAAGAAAGACAAGAGGGAATGACATCCCTGTTACCACATCATCTACTATATGTGCTCTTTGCACAAACATGCCATTCAACATGTCAGCATATGTATTCAAGGGCCTGATGTCTAACATTCAAGAGGGAAGAAGGCATATGTTTCTCATGTATCCAAGATTCCTGCAATGTCTCATCAACGAAGCCTTACCCCAACTGGTACCTGTACGATCTGTTATGGACATTCCCTATTATAATGCCAAGTCCTATAAGTACATCAAGAAAAGGGATCCGAGGAAATTTTATAGTAGTGAGTTCTTTCCCTTGCTTCCTTGGATGTTACAGCAGGTCAATCAAGAAGAAGTCATAGAAGAAGAAGAAGAACTAGAAGATATAGCTCATAAGAAGAAGAATAAGCTGCTCTTGATTAACAACAAGTTAATGAGCATGCTGAAGAAGCATAAGAGGAACAAAGGCCAGTGTCACAACATGTTGATGTTGGTGGTGATCTTAACACTGGACCTTCAGTTCAAAAATATGAAATTGTCTCTCCTTTCATACCATCTCCTATCCACTCCTCCTATGTCTCAAGCTCACTTTTCTTCATTTCACACTTCTCCTACTGTTGCTAAATCTGTAGAGTCTGGTGAATCTACCTGTCCTTCAGATGAATCCGAGTTATCTCCGGATAAGGAGGATCATACCATGAGGATGCGTGTGAGACAAGCATAATCTGAGGCTGGTCATTTTGAAAGCTATGTAGAATCAGGAACCAAAAAGCCTGATAAGAAGGATGAGATAATCACAGATCTGTTGTTGAAAGTTGAAAGGATGGAAAAGTTGCTTAATAAAAGAGCTAGGATTACACAAGATAGATTCTAGAGTTGGATGAGAAAGAACAGGAGATAAAGGAACTCAAAGAAAAACATGAGTCTGAAAAAAATGAGAAAGACAAAGAAATAGATCAACTCAAGGCTGCCCTCAAACAAGCTAAGGATGAAATCAGTGGGCATGTTGATAATGTGACCCTAGATACACTTGCCTTGGAAGAACAAGAGAACTTGATTAAAAGTCAAACTGATCTCATAGTTGATCTTAGCAGTCAAAATGAGACTTTAACAAAAAAGGTCTCAGAAATAGAAATGTTGATTAAGATAAAAAGAGGAGCTAGCTGAGGAACAAGAAATAAAAGATGATGAACCTGAAAAAGAAAACGAACCAAGTCAAGCCATGGTTGTGTACTCTAGTGAACAATCTGAAGAAACTATTTAGCAAGAGTCTGCGCTTAGAGACTTAATCAAAGAGCTTGCCAATTATTCACTGGACAATTCACCATTGATGATGAGTTTTGGGAATTTGTGAGAGACCAAAGACATTCAGTAGAACACATAGTGGTGATTCCTCAATCTCTATTGACATTGGAAAGAGAGTTGAGCATGCAGATTGTTCCTGCAGTCACCCTATCTGAAGAGGAAAGCTCATCGGAAAACTATATGAGGAATTACAAGAAAAAGAAAAGTCTGTTGAGAAAGAAGCAGAAGAACAACAACAAACAATAGGTGAAACCTCTGTCCCATCCTCATCCAGACCATATCTACACACTTATTCAAGGAAGAGAAAGTACTTGTCTAAAAAGGCTAAGGGTAAACGACCTGTTGAGAAAGGGGAGCCTATGAAAAAGAAACAAAAGGATGACCTAAGAAGTTTAGCTGCAATTGCTGAATTTCTTGAAGAACATGAATGGGCTGAGGCACAACTAAAAGAGATGATTGACATTATATATTTGGAAGAAAGAGAGATCGAAGGAGGATATCAGGCTGATGAACCTGTAATTAAAGATAGTCCTATGAAGTTGGAATCTTCAGTGGAAGAAATGGTGGAGAAGGCACAAACTGATGATTTAATAATCAAGACCATGTTTCTGATCAATCATGGTTATGATGCAAATGAAGTGTTCGGGATGACTTATGAGTCAATGGTAGAAGAAGTAATCAAGATGAATCAAGTTCTTGATCCTACTCACGTGACTGAGTATGAAAGAAAGCCATCCAAGTATCCTATCACATTCACTACTCCACACACCCGATAGTTTGAAGCTCCTCAAGCTCCATATCTTGATCCTTATACCATGACAGATAGGGAAATGAAGGATTACCTCTCCAAACTAGTATAAAACAAAAGAATACTGGGTA
The DNA here is from genome assembly GCA_018326445.1 of Flaveria brownii. Taxonomy (NCBI): domain Eukaryota; kingdom Viridiplantae; phylum Streptophyta; class Magnoliopsida; order Asterales; family Asteraceae; genus Flaveria; species Flaveria brownii. The sequence goes on from BJCN01086437.1 coordinate 5,546, forward strand.
ATATGAATACAAACTCTCTCAGAGCTGCAATCCTCCAAATGATCAATGAAAAGAAAGAAAAGATTAAAAAAAATTAGAAGATGAGGTTGTGGAGAGAAAACCCAAATCTAGAGTGTCTTCCTAAGATGTTCAGCTCACAACCAAAGACCATGATGTCTTGGCACCCATCTTCAACAGGAATCCGGAATACCCTATCAATTGAAACTTCAAGAGGAGTTGACCACTTCAGAGATGATATAGGGTGTGTCTGCTCTAGAGGGAAGATTGATGTTAAAATCATTTCCTGGAAGTATGACAGTGACAGGAATATGTTTACGATCAAAAGGATCTTAGGGTAGGTTCAGTTCTTCATAGAGTACTCTACTCTGGTGAACTCCCTGTAGATTCATGAACTGAAGAAACTAGCAGAGGTTGAACTGATCAACCATAATGCCATGTACAGGGGATATGAGTTCGAAGAGATTTTGAAGATATTCAAAAGAACTAAGAACTTCGACTCACTTAAAGCCATATGCTTGAGGAAAGACAAAACTTTACTGAAGTGAATGTAAAACCAACTGATTCCTTAAAGAGAAAGATAGTGGCTGGCACCCATGCTTCAATACCCATCTCCAATGTCTACTATGATGAAAGGATATATAAGATGATAATTGAAAGGAAGTGGGGAGGAAAAAAAGGGACTGAAATCCGTCTGTTTAGTGGATATGAAGTTAGACTGCTTGATGAATATTATATCCACTACATCTTCTCAAGACATTTCAGGGAAATCAACAACAAGCTTGGAGAAGCTGACATGTATTTCTCGCTGAAGTATATCAAAATTCTGAAGATGGCCTATGACAGGATTAAACACAAAAGAGAACAAAAAAAATAAAAAGAAGACTCCCTTTAACCTAGGAAGTATTATGAAACTTGAGGTGGATGTAGATGGATCTCTACTGATCCACAGAGATGGGTTGTCCACTGTCAATGTGTGGGAACTAGTATCTCTGAGGAAGATGCCTATTAAATCCATCCGCACCATGAGTCAAATAAAGATAAATGTTCTGAGTAGAGAAAAGTTGAACGATGCAAGAGACTTTGCCAACATGATCAAGGAAATCTTGAATTCATCTCTACCAGGCCCAGGTACAACTCCACTATCACCAGTCCAAACATCAACATAAGACAAAGCAGAATCTTTACAACCTCATCCACCATCAAACCCTTGATGTACTTAGGCTGTAAAATCCTTAGGGGGAGTATTGTTGGACCCTGAAAGGATCATACATGCCAATTCAAGTGGTGGTTGATGGTTGTTCTGTTGGTAACATCCTACAAGTCCAAGAAGATATGCGGATAAAGATCAAAAGACAAGTGTTGGCTATCCGCATTTGTATATGCGGATGACCAAAGAACAAATGCTGACAAGTGTTTGTTCTTCCGCATATACAAATGCGGACAGTCAGAACAAATGCGGTTGAGTATTTGTTCTTCCGCATTAACCAATGCAGATACACAGAAGAAATGCTAACAAGTGTTTGTTTATCCTTATTTGTCAATGCTAATGACTAAACACTTAATGCTGAAGACAAACAAGACATGTTGATGAAGCCCAAGGCATCCGCATTAGTTAATGCGGATGTTCAAGTACAAATGCTGATGAAGACTTTTGTACTTCGACTAGTATTTTGATATAGTTATTAGGGTAGTTTAGTCTTTTTGTACAAAGACTTTAAAAGTAACAAGAAGTCAAAATTAGAAATGAGTTCAATGGGAGAACTCACCTTTTTTATAGTGTGACAAGTGAAACAAACCTCTTATGGCATCTTCAAAAATCAATCTAAGTATGTTCAGCACATCTTAGTAAGATTTCAAGCTACTGAGGCTAAGGCTGCTAAAACCCTAATGTTGGACTTGTTCATTAACTCCTGATATTGAGGGGGAAGCAGTTAACCAGTAGTACAGAGTCATCATCACATCTCTCATGTATCTCATAGCAAGCAGACCAGATATCATGTTTACCACATGCCTATATTCAAGATTCCAAGCTGCTTCAAAGGTGTCACATCTAATGGCTGCCAAGAGAATTATTAAGTATCTTAAAGGGGAACCTAAGTTGGGATTATGGTACCCTAAGAGTGTTGACTTCAATCTTTATGGATATACAGATAGTGACTATGGGGGATGCAACAATAATAAAAAGTTCACCTCACAAGGATGTCAATTTCTAGGGAGAAGACTGGTTTCATGGGAATGTGGTGTGTGTAATAGTATATATATTTCGAGAAAGGTTTTTGCACAGATTCAATTTTAATTGGTTATTACTAATACCAAACAACATATACAAAAGGTAAGTGTATCTGTCGCGAGATAATATAGGTAAGAACCGAGTATCAATCCGTGGACACACTAAGTCTACTCAACTACTCTTATAATTGACTATCAGTTTTAGAAAATGATAAATTAAACAAAATAATGATAAATAAAGATAATAAAGATATATTGAGAGAGTTGATAACCTTTCAATATACGATTTCTAAAAACATAACATAATGTAGTTGGATCTCGTGTAACCTTTCAATATACGATTTCTAAAAACGTAACATAATGCTAAAAAGAGAGTTGTTAAAGTTCCTTTCTAACGTATAATTAATTTTAAAAAACCATAACAATTACTGCAGATTTCTCAGACTAATAAAAGGGAACCCACAAATGATCAAAAAGTTAAGGTGATATGAAAATAGTTTTCCAAATAGTTTTCTCAGACTAATAACTATTTCTAGTTCATTAGCTATGGATTTATTATGAAAATAGTTTTCCAAATAAAAGTTAGTTCATACGTTTTTCAACCTTGTATAAAAATTAAGAATTACAAACCGTAAGTTTATAACTCCCTGTTCAAATGTAGATGCTACCCAACAAAAGTTTACCCAAGATTACCATAACATTAACATAATATAAACCACACGAGTAGTTCATCACAAGCTAAATAAAGTTTCACTAAATTAGGATAACAAATGAAGTTTAGCTCATAAGGAGCTTGAACATAACAACATAGATAGAAGATAGTAATAAAATCATCAGTATATTAGAACAATCAAACTAGTGATCCACTATGGATGATATTAAATGATCCCGAGCTTCTTCTAAGTGTTGAATGGAGGTCCAAAACATTCTAAACTCCTTCAAAGGCTGGGTGTCGGAGAGGGAACACAAGCACATCACCTCCCAAAAGCTCCCTTCAAAGTTGTAAATGAGCTCTTATTTATAGGCTTTATAGAGTGTTTAAGCACGGTCCCATGCCTAAAAGGCACAACCCGATGCTAGTACAATGTGGGTAAAAGTTGGTCGGCTCATAAGCTCGGGAATTATCACACACGACCCTGTTTTAATGGGGCACGACCTCGTGTTTGTGGTGGGGCACGGCCCCATGCCTTAGGTCAGGAAACCATACTTTTTGTCCTGTCGGAGTAACAAACACGCAGGTGTGTTGATTTTAGCACGGAGGTGTGTTTCAAGCTGGGTATGGGGGTGTGCCACATGAGGCACGACCCCATGCTTGAATTTGGAGCTTGGTTTTCTTTAAGTTCTTCTTCTTTAAGATCCTTTTGTTCATCTTGATCTTTTCCAAGCCTGAAAACATAATATGAACGATTTTAAGTATCAATTCTTCACTTCCAATAAGAGTTTCTGGAATAATTGATGTGCAACTGATGTGTTTTATATGTATAATCTGGAGCACGTCAGAATGCAAGAACCAAACTTGCATCTCTACATCAACTTCTCAAGCATAATACATTACTGGTTTAAGTTGCTGTGCTAAGGTGTTGTGGATTGACACTCAAATTAGAGATTATGGACTAACCTTCATGAACACTCCATTTCACATTAACAAAAACAGTACCATCTTAATCACCAAAAATCTTGTTCAGCATTCAAAGAAAAAACACAAAGAAAAGAAAATCAGTAAATTAATTAAGGTCCATACAAATGAACAATATGCAGACTTATTCACAATAGCGTTTGATGAATCTAGATTTAAATATCTTGTATCTGCAATTGGGATAATAAAGTTTAAATAACTAAATGATTTATATTAATCATATTTGAAAATTTTGTTAAGAAATGCTTTTCTTGATAAAATGGGAAAACAACTTATATGTCTAAATTCACAAATCAGCAGATAAATAGGTATCTACCAAATATATGTAGATATGTGGGTATCTACCATAATTAAGCAATTTAGCAGATAAATGAGCAAAGCGGGTATCTACCAAATGAAAAGATTTGGTAGATAGGATAGGTAGGTGATAGGATCTCGGCCCCTTAGTTTGATCAATTGAACAGATAAGCAGCGAAATAGCAATGAATTACAACAAATTCAAGCAAGAATACAGTATATATATATAGACGATAACGGAATTTGTTATAGAGAGAGAAAGCACTATCATAAAGAATATTTCATTCAAATTGTCGGCCTCAATGGCATGTTTACAAGTAGGTCATCTTCCCTTATAAAGGAAGGAATGACGTAGGCTGATGTCACTTGAAAGTGACATCTAACCGTTTTATAACAACTACTGATGTTTAACAACTACTGAAGATGTCAACAGCTGACATCTTCTTACAAAGTTCCTAAGTGTTAAACATCTTATTTACAACTACTGAAAA
>BJCN01086593.1:0-13593 GCA_018326445.1 Flaveria brownii
ATGCTGAGGAAAATGATGTTGAAGAACATGGTACCGCATCCGATCGAGAATATATGACTCAATTAAGAGACGAAATTGCTGAGCAGTTTATGCAGAATGTCGAATAAACGATTTATAAATGTAATCGTATGATTTTATAAATATTATTGTAGTGTTGTATGACTTTTATTTATATTTTAATATATTTCTAAGACTTTTATATATATATTAATATATTACTTGTTTTTAAAGTTTAAAAAATAAATTTAGTTTAATTACAGAATATTTCAGCATTCTGCAGATGTTAAACAAAACAAACAGTCTTTTTCTTACAGACTGCAGACATTTGGTCCACCTCTTCTGCTGCAGATGTCTGCAGATGTGGTCCGCAGACTGCAGACGTTTTCCTGCAGAAAAAACAAACAGCACCTATGTATATATGTTCTATGTTGATTAGATTTGTCTAAGATAAAATCCATTTGCTAAAGGACTACATCCAACTGATGAAGTACTGAAGAACTATAAATCACCACATCTATATTCATTGATTATCTGAAGATCTGTTGATTCACTACTTATATAGACAAGAATGACAATGCTAAGAGTAGTGACGACAGCAACACTCTACAACTGTTGATCTTTTGTTTCACTGATTCTTGTTTATGTTGTATATTGTTTTGTAACCAATAATATTACACATTCGTGGAATGTTACAATATGTAGATCAATGGCTGGAACATGCCATTGATCCTAAATTTAGAATAGATGGTGAAGATTTGTTATAATGTTTAGCTTTCATAGTATAAAAACCTCACACTTGTATAGTTTTAAGGTATGCGAGTTTGCCCACTTGTTTTCCTGTTATTGCATTGTGTAACCGATGAATTTAATCAAGTGAATACTTTGAAAGAACTTCTTACGTATTTTCATTCAAAGTATTATCTGTGGTTTGTTTAGTAGATAGTTAGCATTGATACCGCATGTTATCTGTCGATTATCAGAAAAATCTTGTATAATTTTCTTTCGATCCAACAATATCTTTATAAAAACCCCCATTTATTATCCGGTCTAATACACATCCAATTCAACATCTTTTCCTTGTTACTTCCGTATTACATATCCATATATTTTTGATGACCCAACAGTTTGTTACATATAGTATAGATGGTCTGACCATAACTATATAAAATTTTCTCTTTATCCTAGTTACGTTTCACATATAAGAGTCCATCTAAATTCGACGTTTAACGTCACTATCTACCTTTCCATCACATTGTTTATAAGATTATAAATATTTAAAACTTGATAGGTTGTGTACTGATTGTGTTCCCACCGGTTTTAAGACACTTTGATATTAAAATGACTGCTTAAATATTTAGCCTTTATGCTTTAGAAGTATATATTGTACGTGCATTCATTATTGTATGTATTGTATTATTATTAATATAAAAATAATTAATTCCAATTAGCAATAGTTTGATTGACTGATTGACCGGGTCGTTGGATCAATTATGTTGACCCGTTAATACACTTATTTAGATAAGATCAAACCAAATCAATATCATTAATCACCGTTTAGACGTGGACTTCAATGTAGTTAATTGACTGGTTAAACACCATCTTTAGCATCATGTTTTATTAAACAACCTATTCAAACACTTTCTTGATTGCAAAACATTGTGTCTACTGTCGTATCCTTAAATTAAACCGGCTGATTCAACTTTGTTAGGTTTCGTTTTGCAATGTATACTCGAGGGTGTTTGGGATCGTTTTTTAAACCTGTTTATCTGCTAATTGTTTTCTGAAACAAACAAATCGGAATAGTGAAGCAACTTAAGACATGTAATTAAACGCATGAGCCGAATTTGAGGGGGTCCAAGAAGTTTGTTATGCTTCGACCGTTCGAATCTATCTATTATAATAAAATTAAGTTTTAAGATGACACTTTGCACAATTCTAAACTATCTAATTTTAATTTTTCCGCTTCTCTCTCCTATTAAATAACTATATTAAATACTAATAATATTATTTAAATCTTTTTTAGAATAAAAATAGTTTTTTTAATAAATTAAGAAAGAGATTCGTTTATAAATTAACTTCTAAAACAATGATATTATTATTTTATTAATTATGTTTTTACGCATATGCAATTTCAATCATAATGTTTTATAATTAATAAATTTTCGTTATTAATTATTTAATATTTTATTTTGTTAACCCGTGTCATACATAGAGTACTAACCTAGTTTGTTAATAAAATTATTATACATCATTGTCATTTTCTTTTAACCTTGATTCCTTACATTTTAGTAGAATGCTTTGAAGCATAAGTAAAAAAGAAGGAAATAAATAAATGAATAAAAAAACCTAGGGTAAAATTAGTGTTTAAACCAGTTAAATGTTTTTTTAAGTAATTAATACTTTGTACGTAGTTTGTTGTTGCTACTCGCAAAATTATACTGAATTGCTACAGATTAAACAAGTTTAATTTATAATTGCATACTATACAAAAAAAGCAACCCTATGTACAGTGAAGTACAAAGGTTTATGCTTGATGTACAATACATTATGCTATCTAAAGAACTATTAATACATGTAATTCATTTTTTAACATAAAATTTGAAATGTTACCAACGAAAACCATATTTCGTTTTCATTATATAAAATTACATTTGTTATCAAAATTCAGGTTTGTTCGTTTCGACGTTACTTTTTTTCATAGCATTACCGCCTCCGCTATATATAACGTGATGTTGCGACTTTTAATATAAGGTTCTGACTACTATCAACAATGTCCAGATTTCGTCTTTCTCATATAAAGTTACGTATGTTATCAACGTTCTTTCTAAAGCGTGGATTCACGATAACATTTCAATATTAACTTTCTCGTGGTTTTACGTTTTCGTAGCAACGTGGGGTCTTAACACTAGTTTTACACAATTTTCAACTGATTGAAAAGGTAGTAAAATTAACGACCAGTTTGTGATTGATTTAAATTTTGATTTCTAACTTTTGTTGTTAATATGCATTTATGTAGTTTTTGTGACTGATTTACCTTTGATTGCTAACATGAGTCGCTAATACGCATTTGTGTAGTAGTGTGATATGTGGATTGAAAAGTTCTAACTTTATAACTGTTAAAAAGTCTTTAAAACATAGCTTAGTATTATTAACAACACTTTAAATAGGCAATACAAAACTCTCAATACCATTATTTTTACAAAAAGTTCATTCAAATCTAACTTTATAGAATAGTAATTAAGTTTTTGTATTGTTTTAATTAGATCACTTCTAAAATTTTTGTCACAATCAAAACTCATAAATTTTATTATCCCAATAAGGTCACTAAAGTTTCAGAATAATTCTAATCAGAACACTTTTAAAACATTAGTAACCTAATTATTTAAAAAAATTTGCGTGTTATTTAAAAAAATATGAGTAACCTAATTAGAACGCTTTTAAAACATTAGTAACCTAGTTGAAACAAATAATAATATTACCGACCTGATTGAACAATTAAAAATACGAGTGATTTAATTAAAACACATTTTTTAACGACGAATGTACGACCCTGCTTTGGAAGATAAGTACTATCTTAATCGGACTCACCAATCACTCAACTATAAGCATTTTGCTCAAAGTGAGACTTGAACCCATGACCTCCTCTTATTTACATGTTATGGGTACCTCACATTAACCAGTTAGGCTAATTATCATTGGTAGTGATTTTATTAAAACGCTTCTAAAACATGTTTATTATTTTATGAAGTTTTCTAATTTAAATATTATATTATTTATTGGTAAACATACTTTGTACTTTACATATACCATACTCTTAAATTCACCACAATACCACATTAATACCCTACAGAATTTAATCTCATAACATTTTAATTATTAAAAAATGCATCACTTTACTAGCATGATTTCCTTCAGACACATTTGAATATTAACTAGAAATGGTCGTTAAAAGGTAAAATAATTAAAGATAGTTTAACAAACGTTGAAAATTTGTGCCTATGTAACATGAATAGATCAATTATTAATTTACAGGACGGCATGTTTACTATTATTATTATTATATAAGCAACCCTGCATGTTCACCCATTTCATCGTATCCACAACAAGCCGTTTAAATTTAACCCATCGATCAATGGCTCGTGTTCTCAGCTTGTTCTTGCTTCTGGTTCTTGTTTTACCCGCGACCATGGCGACAGATCCTAGTCCTCTTCAAGATTTCTGTGTCGCGGACCCAAATGGCCAAGGTACTGTAATCGTGCTATTTGTGTTTGTTCGTTTAGATTATGATTAACCATTTTATGTATGAATAGGTTGCGTTTTAATTAAGTGCTTAGACGTAGAAGTGTGTTTATACAAACAAATAAACGTACACAGTAAATCTCGTTCATAGCAAAGCTATTGGTAGGGTTTGGATACCTTTCCTTTGTCTCACGGGATAGAGAGACTGCTACCATTGAAACTCATCTAAACTGTGTATTGATATTGTTTATTTTAAAGTCATTATTTTTATATGTTTTAAGAATATAAGTGGTTTAGATAAGCAATCTCAAACACCACGCCACTTAATGATGCGGTTAAGAATCCCTACGATCGCCTAAAGAGTCCATTGACGATCAAATAGGTTAAAGGTCAAATAAAATCCCTTTTTGTTGTTCAAGAAAAAAAAATAGGTTGGAGACATGTTAATGTGTATTCAAATGCATAAAATCTTTAAAAAGTCTAGATTTTTTTATGAAAAAAGATATGAGAATATATCCGAGGTTATGATATGTATTAGACTCCAAATTCTTTGGCAGTTTTGGTGAATTAGTAGCCTAATATGCTCTTCTAACTTCATTGTTTATAATCATATTACTATGGCAGTTTTGGTGAATGGATTCGCTTGCAAAGACCCGAGTTTGGTTCAAGCCGATGACTTCTACTTTGGTGGGTTACGCATGAAGGGAAACACCTCGAATGCAGTTGGGTCCAAGGTGAGCCCAGTTTTCGTGGAACAGTTGCCCGGGCTCAACACTTTAGGAATAGCAATGGCTCGTGTGGACTACGAACCATGGGGGCTCAACCCGCCTCATTTTCATCCTCGGGCCACTGAGCTCTTCACTGTATTGGAAGGCACAATTGAGGTCGGATTTGTCACATCAAACCCTGAAAACCGCTTTATAACTAAGGTGTTGCAAAAGGGTGATGTCTTTGTTTTTCCGATAAGACTCGTACATTTTCAAAGAAACATTGGATACACAAATGCACTTGCGGTTTCAGCATTGAGCAGCCAGAACCCTGGTATCGTCACGATTGCAAATACGATTTTTGGTTCAAAACCGGATATATCTACTGATATTCTCGCCAAGGCCTTTCAAACTAGTAACGAAGTAGTAGATTATTTACAGTTAAGATTTTAGACCGTTGGAAACCCGAAAGAGCTACCAAACACACTCTAAATGAAAATCATAATGCTACCAAATTAAACTTGGTGTATTTCATATACAAATTCTTAGCGGAATATCAATATTTTCGTTTTTGTATCTTTATCATATAATCGTTGCATCTAATTATAAGGCCTGGTTTTACAAGTCTTTGTTCTCTCCCCATGACAAGTGATATTATGTACGAATGTTTATACGATTCGTAAAATTCTTTGCTTAAAATTGATTCTCTATTAAGCTTATTCCTATTGTCTTCGATAACCTTCAAGCAAAATCAATATCAACAATTTGTAACAATAGCATTTAGGAAGGCATGATTTTTATTCATTTTTACAAAAATACAAAGAAAAAGATTCATTAAAGAGACAACAATTGTATGAATTGTAAACTCTCAAAACATATTTCCTCTTCCTCTGTATGTATGTCTATATGTATACATCTACCCTTCCATAGGTAGAAAGAAAGCAAGTGTTAGCTCTTGGCCCGAGGTTGGGGAGAAGACACTCGTGTTTTTATCGGTCTAAGCTTCAGGCCCATTCGTTCAGGGTATAGAAGACTTGGATCGATGCAACACGAGTCGAGTGGGCTCCTTGGGCTATCATTAAACTGGCATGGTCTATACAACCCGAACCCCTTTAGAAATAATTCAAGGGGGATCAACATTGCATGAGGTTGTTCTTCTGTCACCATTGATCCGCATGGGTGTACCTGTATAATTATATCTTGTAACTTTTCTGATGTGAAATAAACAATACATCCTCGGTTCAAAATAAGCGTTCACTTGACAAAAGACGGTCTTTTAAGAAAACAATTACCCCATCATATGACAACCAAACACCTAGTTCACCCCTTGAAGTGTAGAGCATGAAGAATAGAAAGCGAAGAGGCTATGATCAATGTTTTGAAAACCGAACTGGTTTCGTACTGGCCACATTACTGGTTCAGTGGTTGGAGTGGACTCAAATACGATGACTTCATAATTAATTTATAAAATATTTAGATATGTAAAAATTAAGTATTGTATTGTTACGTTGGTTAGTTATAAAAAGAAAAAAAATCCCGAAGAGAATTTTTGAAGAAAAATGTATTTAATTTAGTTATCAACAAATACAAAATCAACATCTTCCTACACTAGCTGGTAAACACTTTTATATACTACAGATAACAATCCCAAATTTAAATCTTATGATCTAAAAAATATTATCGCAAAAAATGTAAAAAAAAAGAAAAGAAAAAGAAGAAACTCCTTAAAATCAATCCAACCACCAGACCAAGAACAATTTCTACCCAATTTTGATGCATAAACATACCTCCACCAAAGCAGAACAATTTCTACCCAATTTTTTACTCATATGGAGGGCTTCATCATGAAATGGAGACTTATCCCCAACGAAAATAATCGTTTTGCATTCAAGGGTCTCTAATTCTTGAGTGATGTCAGTTCTCCTGCTCATTACAATAAATATTAAAATACAAAAAAAAAGAAAAAAAAAGGAAAAAAAATGGCATTTTAGCTATTCAACAACAGACTGTTGAAAAGTTATAAATAGAGTGTGACAAAATGGGCGAGCCAACCGGATTGCTTTGCGGTGGTAAATTTTGGTACGCGTTAGCCACTTAGCCTAACCCGAAATACTATTTCAACAAAAAGTTCTATTATTAATGTGTGTTATGATTAAAAGAAATATATTATTAAAATAGTATTATACTTTTTTAACAATGCGATTTGGCATGTTGTATGTATTTAAAATACAGTTTTGAGAGCTTCCAATCCATTTCACCCGTAACAGATAAAACATAATACAAATTGGCCTCTTCAAAAGTAAATGGGCCATAACTGCCACCTCTAGTTTATATATAATTATCAGTGAACTCATGTGTATCTCTACCTGTCAAGTGCTTGAAGATACCGCCTCACATTAATGCTATCTCTCTCGTCCAATAACTGTAAGAAGAAAAACATAGCATTACGTTTAACTGTTCCAAAAACATTTCTTGTTTTGGCAAAATTCTTATTTATCTGTTCCTGTTATTACTACTTATTAAAGTTAAGCTAGTTATCTGAGGATGATTAAGGTAATTTTACAACTAACCTTCCTGCATTCTCGAACCATTTCTGATTCTGGGACTTCTAGACTACCACAGACTCCCTGAATCAATCCACAAAATTTTGTGATAAAGATTATACATATTAACGAACGTCCGAATCGGACTCATATTTGGCTTCTAGGCAGGATGAGATCTGGCCCAATGGATATTAAAAAGATCAAACAGAAAGTATCATATAGGAAAAAGAAGCTGGAGTATATACCTTACTGAAGTATCTGTGAATTAGCAACTCCTTTAATATGTCACACATACCGCAGTAATAAAGCAATTTTGACATGAGCTACAAACCAAAACTTTGGTTAGACCATTATCACAATTCATGAACCCAATTGTGAAAATAGGTGTGAGACAGCATGTCAAAATGAATCTGGGTCAAAATGGGTAATTTTTAGTCATTTTGTTAATTTTGTATAATTATTAGAAAAAATTAATATAAGATCAAGGAATTAGTATTATTCAAATATCAGTCTAATCTTGAGTTTAAAAACAGATCTAGGTTATTGTATGCGTTCAAAACTAGCTTTGGTTGAATTTTGACCGGTTTAACCCATGGATACTGGTCACTCGTTACAAGTAAAAAGGCTAAATTGTCACATATGTTTGCATCCAAACACCGTGTTTGTGAACATTTATTAACTATTAATAACATATAAACCAGTCTAGAGGTGTTCACAATCCGGTTATGATTTAAAAAAAAAAACGCAATACCAAACAGGCTAGTTTAAACTTTAAACCAGTTTCATAATTAATGAGTATTAAAACTTTAAACCAGATGTACTTTGATACAGATACTATATTGATTTGTGATAGAGTTGCATGATGCTGATAACTATGTTGAAAACCAGAAATGAAAGAAACTAACCTTATTGTAGAACCATTCATTCCAAGAGGCTGCTTTGCATATAGGGGAAATAAGTATCAAACCAGTTACTCTTTCACTATATTTTATCTGCAAAAGACAAAAACAACAGATCAAACATGATGAAGAAAATCAATTTATATCTGTTATGTAATGACTAGAAGTGGCAAAGTGGGTAAGTCAGGTAACCTGTCAAAATCTATTCAGGATTGGGTTGAGACCATAAACACTTTTTTGTCCAATATTTCCAGAGTTACAGACAACTATAGTGAAAATTTTAACTAAAGAAACTATATTATTTCGATGAAAATCTAACTTTCAAATAACATTTAGAAGGTTCTATGCAGTAAATATACACTTTGGGCGACTTTCGGACCATTTCTTTTGAAACAATTTGCCATGTTTGACCAATCAAAGATAAAACATAATCTAAATCGTTCAAAAATTCATAAGTAAATATTGCCACCTCTAATAATAAAACATAAAATAGGATTAATAATACCGCAAATAGTGTAAGAATGTAAGCACCAGCCATTGCTCCCATACACATCACGGAACCAAGCCTAAAAAACTCAACCCCCATCACATAAGTCTGTGTAACTTCGAGCAACAAGTAACCAGGATTAAATGTTTTTATTACCTAAAATAATTGAGGACCACAAGAATTTGATCACAAAGATCAACAGCAGAAGGCACTGAATCATCTGTAGAAATCGAGGTCGCGCCTAACTGCAACAAACCTTGTGTAAATCTCACTAGAGAATTTCATGTTGATAATATAAACAAGCACCATGTCAAACCTACAAAGCACGCAAACGGTGCAACATGTATTGTCCGCAAAGGTTCGGCCATTTACTTAGGTATATATCCAATAGGCTAAATGGGTCAAATTATACAATTAGGCAAAAAGTAAACATATTAAAAGCTGCCAATAGTGTGATTTGATTCATTTGAATGCATACAACCTCCTAATCAAAAAGTCTTTGGTGCGTCATAGTCTGAAACAAAAAGTCAAGAAACTAACAGACCTCATGACCAGGTGGAGTAATGTGATAAATGCAGAAATTGTGGAGTAGCAAGGAAGTTGATTCAGGAGAGGTGAAGAGTCCTTGGAAACAAGACGTGTCTGCAAATCATTAGCACACACAAAAGAAAGTTACTATAAACTGACATTAAGACAACAAAACAATGTTTTAAAAGAGAAGATTTACGATGTAGAGCTAAATCAGGATAAGTTATCAATGGTGGCTTTTTTTGATCTCCATACACAGTAACAGACACAGAACCGCAGCCAGTCTGAATGATATGTTCCTGCATTAATATTCCACAACACATAAACCCAATTGTATCACACATAAATTGAAGAGTAAAATAAATCTTCCAGGTTTAAACATCCCAGATACTCAAGAAAAAAAATTAAGCAAAGAAAAGGTATAACCAAGATTCAAATAGATTGGATTTCAACAGATAAAAAACCAAAATTTCAAATAAAATTTCCAAGAGCACACAATGTAACATTCGCCACTCATACCGACCAATATTGTTAGTTTTTCCCATGACAAGCTCACAGATTTGTGGTTTAGTTACCCGAGCGTAGACATTCGGGAATGCTCCCACACAAGCACACTTTGCTATGTGGAGTTCTTCTCTTACCAACAGTCAATGCACCAAAATGCGTTGATGATATTCAAGATAAGACATTCTTTATGTCTCGGTATCTCTTATGTGGACGAAACAATGAGGGATTTGCCTAAGGTGTCACACGTGAAGGGTGTAAAAATAAACAAAGTGTGCATGCATCCAAATAACATGAAATTTATGCTTGTATTATTCCAACAATGCGTACTAAATTTCCATCAAGAACACAAAATGAAGTGACTTTGTGGGGTTGTTTGGACAATTAAACACGCATCTTATGGTTGTCACATGCAATATAACAACAAAGATAGGACATCAAAACGCTAGCTGCTCTAGTTTCCTAGTCTTTAGCAAAACTGATTATAATTATGATTTCCCGGCTTCCTGGGGCCAAATAATCACATTTGGAGAAGGCATAGATGCAAGAAAACTACCTTTTGAAAATAAAATTATATATGTAGAATTACATAACCATCTTGAACTTTAGTTAAATGATACTTTGATAACCTAATTCTCCTTCTTAATGTCATAATAATCTTTTTCCGAGGGGACATTCAAGCATTGAATAGATAATTCAACTGCATAATACACATGGTTGTAAAAATTGTTAGGCGCTAGTGGATGGTGGGGTAACGACTAGCAATCAATCGGTATTAACAGGGATTAATCGGATTGGAATTTTATACTTAGTTTTTCATATTCATATTATATGCATACACATTTGGCAAATTTTGACCAATTTTGAACGATTTTCACAAATGGCAAAGGTCAACCACCGATTACCGATATTAATCCCAATTTTTACAACCGGTCAATTACATAACACATGCATAAAATTTGTTGCAAGTGATGTCAAACTATTATGATTTTGAAGAAAACTAATCACATTTGGAGAGATTTAATTCAATCATATGCATGTTGATTTCAATTCTTCAACTTGCGATATACAAAAACAATTAAACACACAAACTTTGGTATCATAGATGTATAATGCAAGCTCAAATTGAAATAGTTTTGGAGATGAACGTAATCAGAAGTAATGAAAACCTTGCCGCCAAGATGAATCGTCGGCAAATCCGCAACAATGGAATGACCGGAATCTGCCATGGCCGGCGGTTTCTGTGTCCGATGAAAGCAAAGGAACCCTTCCTCTTTCTCTCTCTTTCTCTTTCTCTGCTTCGTTGTTTCCTCTTTCTACAATGTTATAAGTAGCAAGCGTTTGTGGCCTGTATAAGAACATTGTAGCGATTTTTCCTCTGGTTTCCGTTTTTTTCGCTCCATAAGTTCGTCCTCTCGTTTTCTTCTGTGTTCTCAGAGTGCAATTCGATCAAAATACAGATCAATTTGGGAAATTAGGGTTGAACTGTTGAAGACACAATTCGATTTCGACCTTGCGATGAAGTTGTAACATGTATGTATTTCTGATAGAATATAATCAAGTATGGTAGACAATATGTTAACAGAGAACTCTTAGTGGGTGTTTTGGGAATTATTTATTTGACTTTTTAATTTATTAATTTTTAAAAAGATAAAAAGTAATTTTATATTGTTTGATAATGTGATGATCGTAAGAAAAATAAGTTAATAAGTCATTTAGTATTTAATAAGTCATTTTTAAAAGCAATCCCCTTACTTATCTAAGAACATAACGACGATCCTACATATATTGTAAGGTTTTTAGATACTACCGGCTTGGGGACTCTAGACAGATTATCGTTATCGTGTTCTTGTAAAACTATTGCTAACGCATTGACGGAAAAATTAAAATATCTTGTTACGAATAACAAACCTCGAGCGTAGTCATGATTGCTAATGGAAAGATTAAAGCTTCAACGTTTAATTAAATGAACGTTAATAAGTTCACATTCAAATTGATCTATTTATAAATCTGACAAAACATTATTAGAAAAGCTTGATGACATAGTGGTGCCCCTAGAGGCTTTAAAGTTGATAATGTGTCTTAGTTGAAACGTTAAAACCACTGTCTCCTACTTAGAGGATGGCTTCAAACTTATTTTTAATCAAACCCTTAACAAACATTAAAAAAATGAATAAGTTATTTTCTCACTTTTAACTATAAAGAGTTTTAAACCCACTACACTTGATTTAAAATAATTTTAAAAAAAATCATATTTATCGATGTAGCATTTTAATTAAATAAACCACTACACATGGTCTAAACGCATTTTAAATAAAATCTTTAATACTCAAATTAATTTATCAACTTTTTCGGTTGGAAGGATACCAATTTACAAAAAACAAGCATAGCATTTTTCATGGTGTTCACCATTCACCCAAACAAAACTCAAACTTGACTCGATGACAAGTTCAGCAAACTCAAAACTATGTACAAAACTCATTCGAAACGCTCAGGCTAAAACGCATTAAATAAACACGATCCAAGCTAAGCTCAAACTCAACTTGGGATTGATTCAGCACTAACTCAAGCTCAAGTCAAACTTTTAATGAACCAAGCCTAAGTAGCCAACGAGTAACTCGCTCACCGTGATCATTTAAAGCCATCAACTCATCATCAACTAGAAAACATTAAAATGTCATAAATAGCCTGTCTAGAGTACAAAAAATAATGCATATGCCAGGGTATTGCAATCAACTTACAAAAGCACCCCACCAATTCCCACCGATACCCCTACAAAAATATCAATCTCGCAAACAAATCAATTCCCATATCAACGCATTTTGTATTCTTGGGTTCTCGAGACATTGCAACGACGACCATTTAACGAGTATTTGAGAGTGATATCAACATCTCGGGGATTTTTCTTGTTTTGTGTCACTGTCATGGTTCCAGTAACAAACTCTCCTTGGCATATAGTTAAGACATCTTCAAGATATAGCACTGTTTGTTTCCAGTGTGTAGTCTTTGACCTTGGCCCTAGATCATGAGGAACAACGCAACAAGATCAAAATTTGAGTTGCTAAAGGGAATTTTGGAATTTTTGACCCATTTTATATATACAGATGGGTCTGTTTGGTTGCCTTGTGCCTCGAACGGGTCAAATAGAAAACCCTAGCTAAAAGGGAAACAAACCAAACCGGTTGAAAGTTGTCCAAATTGTCTTTTGTTTGCATACAACCTTCTGGTTGTTTTGTTTGAAACTTTATATTGTAATATGAGATAGCACATCACTTGGTTATAGAAAACACTGACAAATGAACAAACATCTTTGTGGGTCAACCAGACCCAATTAGACGCACAAAAGAGTACCCATTTTGACCCGATACCCAACCACCCATTTTTATCACCCTCTAGAGTCTAGATGCCATGTTGCCTCCATTACAACTAAACTACCTACATTTCTATTTTGTCCAGTTGGCCATCTCAACAAAATTACAAAATTTCTCTTTTTGAAAAATTTGAAGCCAAAATGACCCAACTCCATTGTAATCATTACAGATTATGATTTTAAAGATTCAACTAGGAATATTATTTTAGATACTTATTATAGTCAACTTCAACTAGAAAAGGGACCTCCATATGGTATTCATTGATCTAGAAAAAGCCTATGACAGTGTCCTGCGTAAACTTATTTGGGAAAGTCT
>BJCN01086596.1:0-10904 GCA_018326445.1 Flaveria brownii
ATGACGTATGCTTGTTCATCATGGGAACCAAATACACTTAGCCAATCTTATATACTTGTAATCAAGTCGAGGTTTGGTTGTAACGATATGTGTTCTATAACCTTACTAACTTATAACCTATGACATGAATTGCTACTTGTAATCTTATCATATTATGTATGTAAACCTTGGAAACTCACCAACTATTTTTAGTTGATCTTTTATTTTTATCATGTTTCAGGTAATCCTCAAGTTTAAAGTGAACTTATGAAGCTTGCATAATCTAGGACTTGGACCTAGTTAATGAAATAAAAAGATGATATTTTGTATTGTTATGCTTGAACTTATTTCATGTTTAAGACTTATGATGTAATTCCTTTTGAAACTTATAATTTTAATATTTACATTTAAATATAGCGTTATGTGCCTGTGAACAATCTTAACCCTCACATCTCGACGATTCCGCTGTCAAGGTTGGGGTGTGACACTACGCGTTAACACAAATCCAACGGTCTATTATATGCTATATAAATTATTTAATTTATATTTTTGGAATTAAATTAAGTTTATTTAGTAGACTTTAGGGAAAGCCCACTTATGTTTGATTTTTATTTGTGTTCTTAACGTAAGAAGTATATTTTACATTTTTAAAAACTTAGTCCAATTTTAAGCACGCAACCATCATGCTAAGTCCAAATCAGTGAACATACATTCTCACCATGCCAAGGCCCACTAGCACATACTAAGTCCATAATACATAGTTCTAGAACTTAGCGTATCTGCACACGTCTAATGTACTATTCTCAGGCCAAATCAACATTTAGTCAACACTCAAGTCAAAGTCGAGGAGTCAAAGTCCAATAGTCAAAGTCAACAGTCAAAGTTAATAGTCAACACACCTATTTTGATGAAAGATGTCACAATAAGCCACCATTTGAGCACATATGCCTTGGCTCTCTTTGCTTCCTCACCCTTCCCCCTTTAACCTTTCCACCACAAACGTGTTTCACACTCTATTTTTATACTTTTAGACTTTACTAGGTTCATTCATTTTATGATATCTTCATCTAAGCTATTTTAAACCAAAATGTCTATAGTTAGCTGATGTTTTGACTTGAATTATTACTTAGTAATTTTATATAAGAAAGAATGATTGGTTTGAATAATGAAGTTATTTTGAATTCATTTACTTGGTTTATGATTATAGCTCTTTATCTTACTTTACATTTAAAGCTCACATGATGTGTATCATTTAGGTTTGTTGAGATGATTGAGCATGACATTCTTAAGGAACAAGCTGAAGACTTTCACAAGGCATGACAAATCAAGCGGATTAGTGTTTATCTATTATTATTTTGTAATGAACAAGTAACACCATTGATGAATGTTTTGAAAACTTTATATTTTTTAAAACTGATTGACTAATTCGGCTGCTAAAAAGAAAGTTTTTGAAATATCGTATTTTCGGAAGAAGAAAAAACATGAATGTTACAGTCATATCTATCATATTGTAGCATGTTCCTTCCTAAGTCGGCTTCACACCTCATCTATACATCAAGACGTTGCCACCTCGATGTGCCTCTATCTTCTTCATCTTTGCTACTAGTATGCCTTCACTTTTACATGCTTTACTTATAGATTTTTCTTTTGTTACAAGGAACTTCTCTCTTTTAAATATGATTTAAAAATGTATACTTTTATGTGTTTTGTATGTATTTTTATGTGTATTCATGTCTTTTATATTGTATATTATGCATGTTATATATGTATAGTTTATATGGGATATGAAACTTTTATATAAAATATTATGCGTATTAATAATTATATATTATGTACTTTCGTATAAAGTGTGCTTTGAGTTGTAGTCTCACCACTAATTTGGAAGAATCCAAATTTAGATCCTCCTACAAGATGAAACCTTGCCACAACCGCAAGTTTCAACATCGACAAACAAACATGTCTAGCACGCGTTCCTCAAGCCCTTGTCAAAATATAGGACATCGATCTCTTGACAAGATGATTATAACACCCTAACCTAGAAAGTTTATGTGTTAATATTTTAAAAGTCATAACCAAAACCATAATTCTAAAACACCTTCCAATAAACATTTCACATCTGATATTCATTACCCTTATTGTGACAAACACACAGACAATATTCGTCTTTATTCACCTTACACAATGATTGCATCAAAAGTTTATTTGCACAATCATATAACCAAAACCATTGTAAAAACTCCGAATCATTCCTTTGCACATTCATAGTGCCAAGTCTTTTTCTTTTACCTTAAACAAAATGTTTATAAAAAAAGCATTTACTTGTATAAAATAATTTTTAATGGTTAAACATTTTCACATGTGTCCTAGCGCAAAACATTTTACAATGACAAAAATTTTAAAAACCGAACTTTAATTTCTCCGTAACGTTGACCACTAGTAAGCCCATCAAAATTTCTCATTTCTTTGACTTCCTGTAATTACGACATCCCATAATTAATTCATTTTCAAAACTAACAAGCATAATCTTCGTACTCTAATTAAAGAGTAACTTAAAGAGCCATGTGAAATCATCACATTCATTCTTAACAAAATTTTCTAGCATCTCTCTTATCTTAAATAATTATCTTAATTACTAATAATATTATTTAATATTTTTTACATTTAATAAATTAAAAAGAGATCTATTTATTAATGTTATTTCTAAATAAATAATTTTAGTATAAAATAATAAAATTTTCTAAAGCATAAAACTTTTTTAAAAATACGAAATATTTTAAAAGTAGTATTTTTAAAAATTCAATTTTTTTAAAATAAAAAATAACTAATTTGGGAGATATAGTAAGAAAATTTTTAAAAATGACATTTTTATACGGTTTGTTTTAGAACATAATGCTTATTTTTTTGGAAAAAAATTTAAAAATATTTTTTAAAAAGTTGATATCATTGTTTTATTAGTTATAGTCATTTTCTCATACGTAATTTCAGTCATATCATATCTTAGAATATCATTTTATAATTAATAAATTTTATTATATTAATATTTTATTTATTCAATTTGTGTAATACACGGATTTACTAAAGTTAATTCTTCTATATATTGGTTAGATTCTTAAGATTTGTTA
The DNA here is from genome assembly GCA_018326445.1 of Flaveria brownii. Taxonomy (NCBI): domain Eukaryota; kingdom Viridiplantae; phylum Streptophyta; class Magnoliopsida; order Asterales; family Asteraceae; genus Flaveria; species Flaveria brownii. Next base: position 3,102 of record BJCN01086596.1, read on the forward strand.
CCAATAGTCAAGTTTCATCATTCAACCCAACACATTTTCCTCCTAAATTATTAAAACGTAATCAAATACGTATTACCTTTTGTTAACGTAAATGTCATATAGACTCTTTTGATCACATAGATTATTACTTCAAACAAATTTTATGCACTTTAAATACAATGCATATGATCTTAAAAGAAGTTATCCACATCAATATTTCTATACATTTGAGCATCACTTGATCAAAACATGATCAATTTAAGTGGAAAAAATTATTCTATTAAAAATTTCACACCTCCGTATTTTATACTCTACCCCTTAGAAATATGCAATATATTTATATTAGTAGCGTTGTTGCGCATCCGAACCAGTACACAAACCAAGACCGCTGTAAAACCAAAAAAAGATTTAAGTGAAAGCGGTTCAAAAACGATCCATTTCACTAGGTTGAAATCGGTTTGAGACCTTATTCATTGAATCCGATTAAGACAGCTACAATCCGGCTTCAAACCACTCCGATTCAAAAACGAATTCTAATTAGATCCAATTTGCCAAAAAACCAGTTTTGTGCCCTAAATAGGGTGTGGATATATAGACACCCCGAAATTATAAATTAACACCCCAAAATTTCTATACGGATCGTATAGTCCCATACGCGTCGTATAAGGGGTTTTAAAATGAGTTGACACATTAAGATCAACATCTTTAAAATAATCACAAAGTTCGTCAAACTAAAAAATTAGCATATGCATTTATTCATTTTTTTATTATTTTGGAACGGCAAACTTATCCTGCTTTTACACCTAAATTACTCTATATTACACTAATATCTAGGTTTGAACCTAGAACCTCCTTTATAAAAGACAAAAACTCTATCAAATGGGTTAGTCCCACGTAAATAGAGGGTACAATATCTAATGCATCTTGTACAATCAACATGGCTTTACATGAATCTAACCATAAGCACTCATGAAGTCATGATCCCATTCATATGTTACCTTCCAAGCATCATCTTTCATCATGCTCCCTACCTTTGTGGGTGCATTAGGTGTCAACCACGTGTAAAGTAATTTAGGTTAATGTGGTCACATAATCTTGGTAACGTTATATTTAAACTTCACAATTTTATAAAAACTTTTTTTATGAAAGTTGTATCTTTTGTCCTTTTGATGTATAATACGTAAATATGATCTGATAAATGGATTTATAATGTAACATATGTACTTATAAATACCTAAATTAATTATCAGAGTTTTTAACATGAAAAACCTGATCGCAATAAAAAAAACACCTTTTGGAAAGTATTTTACAAACAAAATTTGTAGGACCTGGTTTTCTTTGTTAAAAACTGATAATTTGACAATTTGAGATTACGAGTGCTACAAGTAACAAGTTAAAATGATTTTTTTATATAGATAATATAATGCCACCTAGAAGGCTAGAACTTTATTAATTTTTTTTTGAAAGGAAAAGAACTTTATTAACTTATTATACTTTATATGTTATGGTTCAATACGAACAAACAAATAAAATAATATATGTGTGTTGATTGAGAGGCAGATATTTTTAGGAAAAAAACAAATATTACAGACTTAGAGTAGTTATATAAACTATTATAATAACTAAATTTAGATTAAACTAATTTCATGGAAGCAATTATCAATACAAGTTATTATTATTAACTATACAAAAGTTGGATTTTAATAATATAAATTATGACTTACTAGCCATTAATATTTCATACTATAAATTTGACTAATAATAATCTTCATTTTTATTTTTATTATCGAGAGCAATCATACTAGCATAATTATTTATTAATTTACACTTGATTTTACTCACGGCGATAATTATGAATGAAATAGAGAAACATAAAACGAAATAGAGTGAAAATAAGTGAAAATCAAATGTAAATCGAAGATAATTATGCTACTAGGATTGTCCATGTTAATAAAAATAAAAGTTAATATTATCATTGGCTAAACTGATAGTATGAATTATTATCGACCAATCGATCATAGTTGGAATTATTAAAATCCAATTTTTGTTAAATAAAATATAAAAATGAGTTTTCTTTTAAATAGCATTGAAAAAATATCCAAATTCAAATTACTATTTATAATCTAGATAATTAAAACATGAAATTAATAAATTAATTAATGTTAATTTAAACACCTCCAACATTAATAATGTAAAGACTTTAGTAAAGGAGGTATATTAATAATTTTAAGTTGCTACTGTTCTCGTCATCGAGAATTGGGTTACAAGGTAAAAAAAAGTAATTAATTTAATGGAAATCAACTTATGGATATTTAAATAATTAACACTCAAGTTTAAGCAGATAAGCTTATAGTTAAACACACAAAACCTTCTAACTTATATTTTAACCGATTAAAATCCATTTTTATCACATTTCAATTAAACTTCTTTCACGTTTTTATAATGATCCTTTTTGGCCGCTATAATAAATCTAAGTTAATGCGCTATCTGAATGAATTAAAAAGTAAAAAAAAAATCTATATATTTTATAGATAAGTCACGCTTAAATAACTTAACACAATTTATTTTATTACTAGACATGAACCCTTGTAGAGCGTTGCACATGAAACCTAAAAGAATATATGTTTGAGATCAAAGTATCAATGCACTAATGTAAACCCATCATAACTTCACAGTTAAATGTAATTGGAAAAGAGCAGTACCGGAATGGGTTACACCTATAATATCGGAGGTCACAAGTTCAAGTCGTGAAAACTGAATCTTGTAGAAATTCAACGTAATAAGCATGTACATCAGACTCAAGTGACTCGACAACGCTAGACCTCATGCATACCAAAGCCTCGTGCCCGTGTTTACCCATTAAAACAAAGCTGTAGGGAAAAGTTTGTGAAGTATTGAACTACATGGGGTGACTTTGTTGTTTCTAATTAGATCACCATTCACCATATTTAAACTAACTTCTAAGGGTGTCGAATGTTCTTCATCCTCCGATGAAAATGGTTTTATTGCTGAAATATACAACACCATCAATCGTGAATCGTTGAGCTAGTTGCTTGATAAAGATGTTCAGACCACAAAGAAATCAGAATTCGCACAGTTCAGGGGAGAAGATTGATGTCAAATTTTCAAATTTTCAGGCTCTTCAGGTGATCATCTACAACCCATCAATCAATTATGTGAATCGTGTATTCGTGCTACCAAAATCTTTCGATGTTCATGGGTTTTGCTTTATTGTGGTGTAGTGTTGTGGTTGATTCGTCTTCATGGTGTAAAAATGTGTGTTTTTTTGGTGGTTTTTCTTCAGTTCTTGAATGTTTCAACAATCAAATGATGCACTTCAGGTGTTTGATGAAATTACTAAAAGAACTGAATCTAATAATCTATAGGTGTTTCAATAGTTCATGTGCAATTGTGCATTGGTGATAACTGATAACAACACCCTTGATTGTGTGGTCATTCAATAAGAGGTAATCTGGATATATGTAGATTTTAGTTTTAACAGAATCAAACCATCAGATTGTGCAGGTATGCAGCAATCATCTTGAGTGTTATTTTTCTGGTTTTCGTAGTGGATCCTTACGATTTTTCGATGCAATCCTCTTGATCTGAAGCTGTTGCTATGATGTTTGATGAATCTTTACTTCTAATGTTTTCATGACTCATACTTGCTTGTAACTTGTCCTGCTTTGAAAACTTGATTCGGTGATCAGATCATATCATGTTATACCATACTATAACATATCATACTATACCATACTGTATGATTCATGGTGATGAGTTACTTTTACTTCTTGTGGGTTTAATTATCATAGGTACCAAAGGTACGGGACAAGCTTTTAGTGTCAATAATCTGTGTAGAAACAGGAAAAACAATTGCGAGATCAAGTAAAGCGTTTGTGCGAAATGGGAATTGTCAATGGACAGAAAGTATATCAGAATCCTTCTGGATTTCACACTATGATTCTTCAAAAGATCTTGAAGAACATCTATTCAAATTTGTTGTTTCAATGGTATGAATGATCTTGATCTTAAATAATTCAACATTTATCACTTGATCTCAATCTTTCATTTCATAATATTATTAGTTTTTAATTCAGGGTTGGCAAAAGGGGAAAAATTAACTTAATTTTGTTGTAGGGGTCTGCTAGATCTGGCATTCTTGGGGAGGCAACTGTCAACATTGCGCGCTACTGTATGGGTTCAAGATCATCTTCCACAGTTTTATTACCATTGAAGAAATGCAACTATGGCACAATTTTGCAGGTGATTCTTATGTTGCAAATGGAAATGTATTTAGTACAGAAAGTCATTACTGAGAGACGAGGATGTATGAGTGTCTGATTAGTTGGGTAATGTGTCAAAATGGATAATTGTTCGGTATGAGTTAGATTTGGATTGTCCCTAATTATTTTTATAACAAAATGTTGATTTCTTTTAACAAATGTTAAAAGTATCAATATTGATTAGAAAAATAATCTCACTTCAAAACTAACATAATTTTTTCAGAAAATTAGAAAGGGATATATAATTAAAAATCAAATACACTTGGATGGCTTTCAACATATTTAAACCGCTTCACTGTAAGTTAATTTTTTTTCCTTTACGGCACTGTTAAACATAATTGCATAGACTCGTTAATACACCAATGAATCAAAATTGTCAACTCTGAATTGTATGCCATTTCACATTTATCTTGTCCAAAGAGATCAACAAACTCAAACACTGATGACAAAAGGATAAACAAACTCAAACACTAATGACAAAAGGATAAACAAACTCAAAATTAGATGATTCTATTACACAAACTCGCAATCCGTTACCATTAGTCTCAAGTAGGGGTGTTCTTCAAGTCGGTTTTTCTCATTTATATTTGAAATTTTTGAATTTGAATTCAAAGAATTTATTATAACTTGAAATACTGTTGGAAGTCTGGTTGATTCAAAAAACTGAATTATGAAAAAAAAGTAAACAATCTATATAATAAATAAAATATATATGCACTTTTCTAAGAAAATCTAAATTATATAATTTGAATTCGGATATTCAACTCTGTTCAAAAACTACAAATTCGAGTTCAATTCAAAATATTCATAATTAGAATCTCGTCCGATATGGTTCTTTGGTTTCAAGTCTGATTCAAATAACCAACACACTAGTCTCAGGAGTGAAGGCAACTTGGTCTGCATAAATATTATTGATCTATAAAATTCCTCATGCTCAAAAAACCATTTTAAGCAATGTACAACTAGAAAAAGTGATGCTTTATGCTTGCCATTTTCAGGTTAAAATCCAATGCTTAACACCAAGAACAAAACTCAGGTACATGTATGTGAATTGTGATCAATTTTGTTGCTAGTGTGTTAGCCTTTTGTGTTTCGCTTGATGTTGAAACTTTCAATGCATATTGAAGGGTTGAAGGATCAAAATACTCGAGATCGGATAAAGAACCTGTGGATGAAGATTATGATGTTGCAGGTAATAGATCAAATGGGTCAGCTGCCACACTTAATCTCAGTGCTAAATTCCCTTTATGTCAAGATCTGGCTCCCACTTCACTTCTTGAAAGATTTAAGCTCATGGTATGTTATGATCTAAAATTCTCTCGACTTTGACCTTATTGGTCACAAAAATAAATATTAACTTCAAAATCAACAACCTTGCTCCCATTGTTCAAGAAACATTAGATGATTACATAAATGTTTCTGAAAGAATCAATATGAAGTTGAATCTGAAAATAATTTACTTTGACTTTGACATCAAAAGTCCACGATTAAAGATTTCAGTGTGGTTCGTTTTTCTTGTTTCCCTGAATGCAGGATACAAGTTATGAACCACCTCATTCGAATCAGAACAATGATTCGGCTGGATATTCTTTTGAGAAGGAAGAATTTCATCGAAGAAGCCGTATAAACGGAATCAAGCACAATTTTAATTCAAATTCAAAAAACGGTTCTCAAAACAATTACTCGATTGAAGATGATTCTGTTTCAAAATCAAACAATTCATCTTTCAAGTCAAGTATAACTCGTGACGACCAAGAACAAGAGCACCACGGAAGCTCTCAGCCTGTTGTGTCTCCCTCATCATCGGTGTTGAATGTCGGTTTTTCAAAGAACCTTCTAGAAGCAAATGAAGACACTAGTGAAGAGCTTCTTGAACAAGCTTTGGGAAACAAAATCAATAATCTTGAAAATGAGCCAATCTCAAATGGTCAAACTTGCTCAGATCTTGAGAAGGAATACAAAACTAACTTACCTGTAAAAGAAGAAAATATTAACAATTTGGAGACAAAATTATCAAAAAGAAAAGAAACTGAAATGGATCGAATCAGAGAAATCCAACAGTTGAAAACGAAAGTTAGTGAGGTGGAAAAAGAATGTAGTGAGCTAAGAAATGAAAACTTCCAGCTCATCTGTGAACTTAAAGAAATAAAGAACTCGATCCCGAAGAGAACTGAGAGTACTGAAGAAAATCATAAGCTTCTAGAAGACTGTAGTTTGAGAATTCGAGAGCTCGAGAGTCTTAAAGTTGAACAAGAAACTCAAATTTTTGATCTTGAAAAGGAGAAAGAAGAACTACAAGAAAACATGGAGATTTCATTGAATGAGAGCACTTTAACCTCTAACTGTTTAGATAATTTAAGAAACGAGCTAATGGTGCTTAGCAGTAATCTTGATTCACAAGTTTCTGCTAATAAGTTACTTGAACAGAAAGCAATGAAGATCGAGAAAGTCAATGGAGAAATGGAGCTTTGTTTGTTTGAAATGGAAGAAGAAAACATCAAACTACTGGAACGTGTGTCTGAATTAGAAAGTCAACTAAGGCGTGTCACAGACGAGCATGAAATGACCACACTGGAGTTGAAGAAATCTGAATCTGAAAAATCAGATCTTCAAAATGAATTTAAAAACCTACATAATATTGAGAAATTACTGTTAGATGCTCAAGAGGAGTGTGAATTTGTTAAATCTGAAAAGCGAAAAATGCAAGAATCAGCTGAAAATCTCATTGAGGAATGCAATATTCTTCAGAAGTCGTATGAAGATATGACAAAGGGAAATGCAGAACTGTATGAGCAATATTCATGTTTGGTGATCGAACTAACATCTGAGACTGAAAAATTCCAGAAGGAAGTAGAACATCTCAAAGAGGAAATTTCTCAGCTTGATGAACAAAAGTCAAAGTTGACTTCTGAAAAATCCCATTTGGAAACTTCTCTCAAAGAAGTTCATTCACGAGCAGAAATGACTGAAAGCGAGATTCAGACCGTTCGTGAAGAATCTGAGATTAACATTCAAGATCTAACAACCGAGCTTGCCACCATCAAACAAAGCCATAAGAAACTAATGCATGATCATGAGAAAAAGTCAAAGTTATTGACAGGTTACAGGATAAGAGAAGAACGAAAGAGAAAAATGGAGAAGGATCTTGAACTTAAGCTTACTGTTTCAGAACATGAACGTCAACAACTTACTGAAGAAGCTGCAAATTTAAAGGATGAAGTATTGGATTATAAGCAAAAGCTTGAAAAATTAACGAACGAAAAAAGTAATCTAGAAGCTTCTCTCCATTCAGTGTCTGTTGGTTTTGAAGAGCTTAAAGCTGAGAAGATGTCTTTTTTCAACAAAATGTCTGAGTTTGAGGATTGTAAAATTCAGAGAGATGTGTTAGAAGAAAAGCTTTTGAAGCTGGAAGGCGATCTAACAGCTAAAAACACATCACGTTTTCAGGATGCTGATATGAGAAATGAGATTAGCAGGATCAAGAGTGCAAATCTGCAGTATCAGCTAAAAATTCAACAACTTGAAGCTGAAAAGAATGAAT
>BJCN01086605.1:2098-17556 GCA_018326445.1 Flaveria brownii
ATTTTAGAGGAAACCCACCGTCCGAATACTCAATGTGGTAAAATCATTAGCCCACCTGAAAAATAATACACCAAGTAAGATCATAACCCATGGCCTCCATATTAAAATACCATAAGGTTTTCTCATCCCAATCCAATTTATCGGGGACTTATTTGACATAGTAAATATATTTAGGTAATAATGAAAAGTTACACTTAAAATAACTTTAATCTGATTGGTTTATTTTCTCACAAAGAAGTGACTATGCTTTTTGACATCCTTGAATATTTATTTCGATTTGAGATTTTTGTTTGAAGATTGCTTTGTTTCTTGCCATTCAAATGCCCTAGAAAGCCGTAATAATCGTTTGATAGACCGGGAAGCCCTATCTTTCGAAGGACTTCTAGATTTGCTCTCCCTGACGAACCTCCTCGCTTTCAAAATTTCTATTAATGGCTTGCTAATCAATCTCGATAGATTGACGTTGCAACTATACATTCAACTAGGAGATGGAATGAAGTTTCTTCTCCTTCCTTGCACAAACCGTGATAAAAGTAACTCCTCTCTTTGCAAGAGCTTATCATGTTGTAATCTTAATTTAAGCGGCTCGATTAAGCATACTCGTCTTAAGTGGTGGTAATTTGTTCCATTCATGAATGTAATCTGAAACCATTCGGCCTGTTGAGGAGCTCGCTGGGTGATGGGAAAATATACATACAAACTTGGTTAGAATGAGATCAACCTACAAATTATATTTCCATCTCCTTTCAACTAGAAACAAACAAAAGATGTAAAATATCATATCATATTCAAAAGTTAAATGGAAACTCAATTTGAACATGGGCTAGGAATAACTTTTAGGTACATGACACTAGGATTCATCAAAGTAATAGAACTATCAAATCTCTTTTATATGTCAATGTAATTCTTGTATATTTTATAATATATCTTCATTAATGCACTTGATTACCATCTATTTAAAATAATACAAATCTTTCCAAGAATTTGTGAAGCATTGCGCACGTCTAGCTCCTTTTCTTCTTATCACTTTCATTATAAATAGTTTTTAGACCCGCCGCTTGTTGCGGCAACGTAATTTGTGGTGTGACAAAGTATAAACTACAATCGACCTTACTCGTTTCCGAGCTAAATTTACATCGAAAAGTAAAGTAATTTAAATTTATACCGTCGACGTATTACATTTTACACAATTCCAAAACGTAACATACAACTCAAAACATACATAAAAAATAAGCATGTGCAGCGGTCGTATGTTGCATCATAAAGTGTAGACAACAATCACCCCTACCCATTCCAAAATAAATTTTTTGTCGAAACGTAAATTAACTCGAATTTATATCATCAAATGAAAACATATTATATTTGACATGACTAATGTTCAAATAAAATTCACATTCAAATGTAGACCAACTCATAACAAATTTTTAAATAAACCTAAAAATGTTTTGTATTTAACCCAACTTATTTTCAAACATATAATTTATCAAAATTACCCTTATTACTTTCAATAGGTAATGCTACTTTTTTAATCCACCAATAATGCCCTTATTACTTTCATCAACACAGTGGTTAATGTTACTTTATAATCCAACGGCCTATAAATTATTATTGAATAACTATTCATGACGTTTATGTTTTAATAGTATACAAGTCGGAGGCAGACGTGAGGTGGAGAAAGGGAAAACGGATACAAGATGATACACAGGAGTGGGGAAATGGCAACCAAGCCGGAGCGACCACCGTCTCCACCGTCTTTGGCACCATCAAACACCAAATGCCCCTTTCTCTCTCTACAATTTCTCTGTCTATATCGGTCTATCTTTCTCTACAATCTCTCTATTTATACATAAATAAAAATAGTAGGGACCATAATACAAAACATGATTTACCATGTGATCAAAACCAAAACCTCAAAAACATAATATTCATTCATCTTCCTTTATAAATATATAGCGTAAAGGGTAATTATAAGCAAGCCCACTTAAGTTTAGCACTTTAATAAGCGTGTGTCGATGGCTAGGCCCAATAATGAGTAGTGTTATGATATAGACTATTATAGTCCAAGCTTAGCTAATGGGCTTTGTTTTAAAAATGTTATATTAATACTCTCTTCTACCCGTGAATATATAGTAGGAAAAAATAAATGAAGATTTCAAAAAGATACAAATAAAGAATTGTATAGTAGTCAAAAAAACAAATTTGATTTGTACGTGGTTTTAGGAATATGCAACTAATACAGTTTAGTGATTAGAAGCAGAATAAAAGCTCAAAAATTAATATTACAAGAAACATTTTTATTTTTGATGATACTATAATGCAAACATAGACATTTTACATTGGGATGGAGGGAGTAAAATTTAAGAAGAGATGCGTCTTTTAAATATAAGCAATTCAAGTGTTTTAAAACCCCAACCTTTTAGGGTCTTGAAAATTTAAAAAAAATTATTTTTTTTGTAATTAAGCTGAAATTTAAGAGGAAACAATAAAATTTTTGTGTTCTTGGAGAAAAACATGATGAGATAACAAAATGCTTGAATGCTTATCTATGATGTGTTTGTAACTTTTTTGATTGAAAAACAATATTATCGAGAAGAAGAAGAATGTGTTACTGGAAGAAATAATATTGTCACATAATGATTTGTGTTTAATATAAATCTTTTATGATTTTTTCACAAAAATGACTTTTTTATAGTTCGTTTTAGAATTAAACCCTCCTGTTGAATTAAAAAGATAGATGACAAGATGATGATGAATAAAGACGTTCTTTTTCTTGTTGAATATCAAGATATAAAGATACCATCTTTTGTTAGATTTCACTTTCTTGTTTGTGTGTATGAAAATTCATTCATTTTCTTTTAAACAAAGTTTTCTACTATATCAAACTACTTTTAAAATAGTGCATTCTACGTAATCCAAAGTGAACCAAAATAATAATAATATAATAATAATAATTTACAATCAAACACTCCCCAATCTCACTAATCCACCACTGTTCTTCATCTCCACCAATCACCATGAAGGAACCACCGTACTATTCCGTCGCACTCATCGTAATCACCACCGCCCTCCTCTCATCGTCGCCGGAGTCTCGCCGGCTCCCGTTTTCCGGCGAACACTCACGGCATCAGAAACCCCAAAACAACCTTATTCCCGACAACTACACCTACGATATAAGATTCTTTCAGCAGACTCTTGATCACTTCAGCTTCGATGATCACCCCAAATTCCCACAACGGTTTCTCATCAACACCGATCATTGGTCGGGCCCTTCTCGTATGGGTCCGATTTTCCTTTATTGTGGGAACGAAGGCGACATCGAATGGTTCGCCGCTAACACCGGTTTTGTTTGGGAACTCGCACCTGTGTTCGGAGCCATGGTCATCTTTCCCGAAGTAAGATCTAATTAAGGTTAATGAAATGTGTTTCCCTCATCGTTTAACGGTTGTAATGGTTAAAAATGATGAATTTTGAGTTGGGTTTGGAGTTATTTGGTTATTTGTCGTTGATTTTTGTTCTGATGTGGGAATTGTGGAACATGTGTATGATTGCAGCATCGGTATTATGGTGAATCGATGCCGTATGGGAGTCACGATGAAGCGTATAAGAATGCTTCTACTTTAGCCTATTTAACAGCCACACAAGCACTTGCAGATTATGCTGTTTTGATAACGGATTTGAAGAGGAATTTGTCTGCAGAAGCTTCCCCTGTGATCTTGTTTGGTGGATCTTACGGTGGAAGTAAGAATTTCATGTTTTTAGACGAATCGGATGGTTAGATCAGTTGAATTTATGTTTGTTTGATTGATGTGTAGTGTTGGCAGCATGGATGAGGCTCAAGTATCCTCATATTGCAATAGGTGCACTTGCTTCTTCAGCACCAATTCTTCAGTTTGAGGATATTGTGCCATTAGATACATTTTACAATATTGTCTCCAACGATTTCAGAGTTCGTGAACACTTTAACTTAACCTATTTGCACTTATACGGTTTCATATTCTCGTGATATTGTTCCAATATTAAGTTTAGTTTTTGTTTGTATTATGTTACCATAGCGCGAAAGCACAAGCTGTTTTGACACTATAAAGAAATCTTGGGATGTAATAACTTCTGTGGGTCGGACAGTAAACGGGCTGGATCATCTTGCTAAGACTTTCCACTTATGCGGGTTAGTTAGTTAGTTATTTTTTTAATGTGTTTTCATCATGTCATTCTTGTTTATTGATCAAACTATAAATGGCAGGAAACTAAAGAGCAGTGATGATCTTTTTAACTGGTTGGAATCGGCGTATAGCTATTTAGCAATGGTGGACTACCCATACCCATCAGAATTCCTAATGCCTTTGCCTGCATACCCAATAAAAGAGGTTAATCTGTAATTATGTTAAAGTTCTTAGCTGTTTTTATGTAAACTTTTGAAACTAAAAATGTTCGTTTAACAGGTGTGCAAGAAGATAGACGAATCTGCTGAAAGGACTAATGTTTTAGATCGAATCTTTAAGGGTGTAAGTGTGTACTACAATTACACTGGAAAAGCCGATTGCTTTGATTTGGATGATGACCCACATGGCATGAGCGGTTGGGATTGGCAGGTATGCAAGCTCTATTTATAGAACTAAATGTAATAATATATATCAAAATTCACTTACGCATCTTCATAGGTCATTTATAGTATTTTTATAAAAATTTTGTATGTTACAGGCATGCACTGAAATGGTTATGCCAATGTCTAGTAACAAGGACTCTAGCATGTTCCCAGAATGGGATTATAATTACACCTCTTACGCAGAGGGGTGCTTGAATGAATTCGGTGTGAAACCTAGGCCCACTTGGATAACAACAGAATTTGGTGGTCATGTAATCTTTTTTTTTCTGATAATAGTTCTTTTGTTGCTTAATTGTTTGAGAATATATATGAATATGATTGAGTTTGATTTGTATGTAGAATTATAAGTCTGTCTGGAAAACATTTGGAAGCAACATCATCTTTTCAAATGGTCTCCTGGATCCTTGGAGTGGCGGCAGGTAACTTCTCTAACCGCCATTTGTCCTATTTGCTCTTTCGTGACAAGAAAACCGAATGAATTGGTGCATTTTGTAGTGTTTTGGAGAACATATCAGCCAGTGTAGTCGCTCTTGTGACGAAGGAAGGTAACCTTATACATTTTGACTTATTTTTGGTCAAATAGCATGATATATCGAGATGGATGAACCATGAACCGCGCAACAATGTTTCAGGTGCGCATCACTTGGATCTGAGAGCAGCAACGGCTAATGACCCTGATTGGTTGGTGGAGCAAAGGGCGTCGGAGGTCAAGCTTATCAAGGGCTGGATTGATGATTATTACACGACAAAGAAAGCAGTTTTTAACATGTAAAGAGTTTGTCTGTAACTTCTAACACGACTTGTATTTAACGACTGGCATCGCATAAACTTCAGAATTTATCTTTTTATAAATAGTTATACTTGCATATCTGATCATTGTTGATCAAGTATTCAAGTGTGTGCGCCTTGAATATTGTATTTTAGTCACATCACATAGGAGGTGCAAAACGGTTTCACAAATAAACCATATCAAACAAATTAAAAAACGTTGATATAAAACGGTTACCACCAAACAATGTTAATTTAATAACTTTTACAAACTAAACTAAACGAAATTGGCTCCACTAAACGGTCTAAAATATTCAAATAAAATTAATCCAGATTAAAGTTTGTATATCAGTTACGATGGAGTAAAGTCGGTCAAAAGTAACTCATGTTCATTGAGTCTTATTTCAAATATCTTATTTTAAAAATTAACACATCATTCATGTTTGTTATCAAATGAGCGAGAGAATTTCATTTTCTAAAAATATGCTCTAAACATTTTAAAGCGAAATTATATGTAAATACGTTTACCTTTTCTCAATAATACTTATATGCCATAAGTATTTATATAAATTATTATTTTTATATTATTTAACTCGATGCTTGAGGCTCTAGAATGCGTAGATCGTCGGGACCCTGATCATGATATATTCATATTTAGCATCTATTTTCACAATAGTTTGCTTCTTAAACTAAAAACCATAACCTTCTACGTGACAACAGTTCTAATGTTCACATGTCAAAACACAAATAAATCGCCCTAAAACGAAATTGTTGATGAACACTAAACTCCAAATTTTTTGGCATTTCACTTAAGATTTCAGAATAATGTTATTACAACATCATTGCTATTTAGAACGACCCGACCCGGAAAAAAAACAAACCGAACTTTTCCGCCGACGTCATTCCCAATGAATGCGTTTCTCCTTTAAAAGATATAAAATAGAAAAGAAAAACGTGAACAAATAAAGACCAGCTGTGAACTAAAAGAGTAAAGCCGATCACAAAATTTGAAATCAAAATCAAAATCGAAATCAAAATCCACAAAGAATCGTCAACGAATCGATCTCATTGTCGATTTGAGGTTTCATCGAATGGCGAGTCCTCAATCGGGACGATTTACATCTACACCAGCATCAGCGAACAATTCACCTAGGGTTTTGAGTTTGAAAAGCCCTTTGAGCGATGAAACCATATGGAAGCGTCTCCGTGACGCAGGGTTTGATGAAGAATCAATCAAGCGAAGGGATAAAGGCTCGCTCATCGCTCATATTGCTAAACTTGAAGCTGAGGTCGATTCCCTTTTCCCCTTTTGTTCAATAACTATCTTCTTGGCTTTCGTTGTACATATTACTTGATTTTTATATCATATTGTTTGTTGGTTTTTCTCTTTTGGGATGGATTACATTAATGTATGGTGATTATGGCGTTTTTTAATTTTCATTCCGTTTATACAAATCGGATGTTTTGATGATTTTAGGGTAGTGAAGAACGTGTTATGCATAAAGAACCCAACAGAAAATGAAATAATGATTTCTTTGTAATTGATTTCTTGTGTTTGTGTGAGTCTTAACTCTTTTGATTATCCTTTTCAAACCCTTAAGTTTGAGGCATAGTGACGTGTTAATACATTCTTAGTTTTAAAACTAGGGTGTTTGTGAATATGATCCTATGGTATTTTCTTTATGGTTAGCATTGTATGAAATATCAATGGATTGTTCCATTTGGTAAAAGATTTAGGCATTTATGCTTTATTATCAAGATCTTACTCTGTATCCATTTTTGTGTGTTTAATGTAGATATACAATCTTCAAAACCAAATGGGCATTTTGATCATTGAGAAAAAGGAGTGGGTTGCCAATTATGAGCAGATGAAATCCACTGCAGAAATGGCTGAATTGACGCTAAAACGGGACCATTCTGCGCATATGTCTGCTCTAGCTGAAGCAAAGATAAGGGAAGAAAAACTGAAGAAGGCTCTTGGAATTGAAAAGGAATGTGTTGCCAATGTAAGCATGAATTTCATTGTGAAATTATCTTTAATATAATCGTTATAAATTTCACTTTTGTTACTGAAGTAACTATACTATGATCTTTGTAGATTGAGAAGGCATTGCATGAGATGCGTGCTGAATGTGCAGAGGCAAAGGTCGCAGCTGAAGTTAAATTAGCTGATGCACGAACTATGATGGATGATGCCATAAAGAAGATGACTGAAGCCAATTCAAAGATGCAAACTGCTGAATCATTGGAAGCAGAAGCTAGTAGGTCGCGCCGTGCTGCTGAAAGAAAATTACATGAAGTTGAAGCACGTGAAGATGATCTTAGAAGGCAGATAAACTCATTCAAATCTGAGTGCGTCTTTCTATTGATCACTTGATACCTCATGATTTTATTTTCATTGATGGTTCAGCAATTGTTATACAAATGGCTACTCCATAGTCCATTTAGATGGAAGATAGTCATTCCCTTCACCCTTTTTACCATAATAAGCACTGAACTCAATCTCATTACATTGATGATTTTCATTAACTTTTGGTAACTTATGAGTTTTTGGTCTTCTGAATATGTTAGGTGTGATGCAAAAGAAAAAGAAATCCTTCTTGAAAGACAATCTTTGTCTGAAAGGCAAAAATCTCTTCAACAGTCGCAAGAAAGATTACTTGATAGCCAGGCTTTGTTAAATCAACGAGAGGATTACATTTTAAGCAGGACTCAGGAAATAAGTCGCCTTGAGAAAGAGTTGCAAGCTTCAAGATTAAACCTTGAGGAGGAGCGTAAAGCCCTTAAAGATGAAAAATACAATTTGGAGTTGAAAGCAGCTTCCTTGGATGCGAGATATGAGGTTCATTATAATATACTTAAGTTATTTTGTGTTATTTAATACATGTTACTATATATTTATGTTATGAGTGTTAATAGGATATTGCCAGGAAGGAAAACGATTTAAAAAAGAAGTATGAAGAGTTGTGTAAACAGCAAGGGGAAATCGCATGCAAGGAATCTGTGAGTCACCGTTCTCTAATTGATGTTTTTTTATGTTTGAATTCAGATGCTATATAAATCAAGCTTATGATATTATCTTATATTTTTGCAGGACCGAATTAAACAGGCATTGGCTAATCATGAAGCTGCTTTGAAAGAAAAAGGTTCTCAATTCGATGCTGAGTTGGAAACAAAACTCAAGTTAATGGAGGACAAGATAGAGAGCAAGAGGCGGGCTGCTGAGTTAAGGGAAGTGGAGTTGAGTCAGCGTGAAGATATAATGTCAGAGAAAGAACATGACTTGGAGGTCAAGGCAAGTGCTATTAGTGATAAAGAAAAGGATCTTTTAGAAAAACTAAATGCAGTCGAGGAGAAGGAGAAAAGTGTAACTTCTGCGCAAAAAGAGGTAGAGTTACAGAAAATTATATTGCATAAAGAAAAAGAAGAGGTGAATCACTTGAAAAATGACATTCAGGAGTCACTGAGATTATTAGATGAAAAAAGAGAGGAGATCTCTCATGCAGAGGAGAAAGTTGAGGCTATGAGAAGTGAAACAAATGAATTAATGATTTTGGAAGCCAAATTAAAAGAAGAAATTGATTTGATAAGAGCTCAAAAACATGAACTTGAAGCTGAAGCAGACAGTTTAAAAACAGCAAAAGCAGAATTTGAAGCAGAATGGGAAACTATTGATGAAAAAAGAGAAGAATTAAGACTAGAAGCAGAACGTATTGCAGAGGAGAGAGTTGTAATTTCAAAGTTTTTAAAAGACGAACGTGATGTTTTGAAATTGGAAAAAGATTTATTTCGTGAACAATATAAAAAAGACTCAGAAGCACTTTCACGTGATCGAGAAACCTTCATGAGAGAAATTGAACAAGAACGATCAGAGTGGTTCAGTAAAATTCAGAAAGAGCGCACTGATTTTCTGTTAGATATTGAGTTGCAGAAAAAGGAGGTTGAGAATTGTATTGAGAAAAAGCGTGAAGAAATGGAATTATATTTAAGAGAGAAAGAACAAGCTTTTGAGGAAGAAAAGAAGAAAGAACTTGAATATATTTCATACTTGAAAGAAATTGCTGCAAAAGAAGCAGAACAGGTTAAAATTGAGATGCAAAGACTTGAAGTTGAGAGAAAAGAAATTAACATTGACCATGAAAGGCGTGACAAAGAATGGGCAGAGTTAAATCATTCCATACAAGAACTCAAAATTCAAAGGGAAAAATTAGAAAAACAGAGGGAACTTTTGCATGGTGATAGAGAAGTGATTATTGGTCAGATTGAGGAGCTGAAGAAATTAGAAGATGTGAAAGTTGTTCCTTACCGTATTGCTGCAAATGAGATTGAAGAATGCGATCCAAATCTTAATAGACACTCAAAAAGATACGTGGTGAAGAATCGGACTACTAAGTTGAATTCTGGACGTGATGAAATGGATTCTTCTGCTAAAAAGGAAACAAGTAACGCTGGGTCCCCTCCTCTCTCTGCTCCTTTTGGGTGGCTTAAAAGATGTGCTAGTAGCTTGTTGGAACAAACGCAAAGCAACAAGAAGAGAAAGCATCAAAAGGAAGTAAAACAATCTGAGGAAACTATTAACCCACGGTAAAGTAAATCTAATTTCGTGTTTATATATACTTTCATTTCTTTTTCGAGTGAATATGTTTTCTTTATTTTATGTGTAGTGGTTTATCTTCATTATTGAACAATGTGGAGAATGATAATGGAACGAGCATAGTAGGTGGTACCAAAGAAACAACAGTATACATAGACAAGATTATCACAGTTCGAGAAGTAACATCTGTTGCTTCTGAAAATGCTGTTGCAAATACTCCGGTAAACATATTTTTGATATAATTTTATTTAATAAATGAAAATTACCATTTTCATTTTGTAATTTTTTTAACTTGGTATATATTCTTTGTTGAATAACAGGGTCAACAGGAACTCAAACATAAAGATAATATGATGAGTCAAAAGCTGAAGGGTCCAGTTGAAATGTGAAGTTGTGATTTGTGATGTTTTGCATGCATATGTATAAAACAAATATATCTTAGGTTTGTAGGTACTAATATTTTTTTCTCCTTAGTGTGGTTGGTGTTCTGAGATGTTTGATGATATATTAAGGTAGATGCATATACCTATAGGGTTTAGAGGAGGGTTTCTCTTAACCTCGTTTTCGGGTGTTGATTTCTTTCGAATAGTCAGTCGTATTAACCACTTAAGCATGTATATCATCTTAAGGTTTTTGGTTGGGAGTTGTAAATTGTTTGCTAATGATATGCTCAGCTGGTCACTGATGCTCTGTTTGTTTTAACTATGTTTATGTAGGACGGATGACATTTTTTGGTTTTATACTTGTAATATTTTTGTTTTCTTTTTCTTGTCAATTGATTCAAAATCTTTTGGACATTGGAATTTATAGGTGTGATGTTGATTTGGTTATTTGGATATTCTTCTACGCATGAATACTCCAGGCATTTTACTGTTTGTTGGTTTACCACAGGGTACTGGCAAATTAACAATTATAACCAAAAATATCCTAGGGCTAAAAAATAAAAATTACCATAGCCCAACTATCGGTAGTAAGCTAGTTTAATTGGTAGAACAAAATACTTGATTTATGTGTATTTATATAAGTATACATGTAGCCCTGAAATAGAAGTACATATACACTCCGTGGTAGTATGCTAGGTGTATCGTTATAATTGGGAGTCGTAGTATGCTAGATGTATCGTTATAATTAGGAGTGCTAGTATGCTAGACTTATAAGTTGAATGTTTTTTTTTAACGACAAATCTATTAATTCTTACATTATATCAAATTACATCATTGTTTGTGCTGAAACCAAGACCTCTCCTATAAGTTGAATGTACTTTTAAATCTTTAAAAGTGAAAATAAGAACTGAAATTGTTATAATTGGTTAGATTAAAAAAAAAGAGAGTATTGAACCCATAAGTTGAATATACTTTTACTATAGACTCTCTGATTATATAGATGTGTAATAAGAATTATTAAAAAAGTGAATGGAACATCATAAGTTGGGTGCATAGTGACAAGGGGCTAGAAAAACACTTATAGTGAATCACATGTATTACAAGAATTAAATAAAGCTAGACACATTGGATTGTTGAATACATAACAGTAATACATCAAATCTATGAATGTTTATGCCATTTACAACTACTCTTTTTAGATGTAGTCGTTAATGTTTAAGCGCACCATACCAATCAATATAAGATTGCATTACACCATGTTAAAAAAAAATCCTTAATTTTGTTTAAAGATTTTATACGAGAAAAAATTATAAAAATTTGTATTTTATGGTATAATTTTCTTTTAGCAAACCGAAGTATGTTGATGATATTTTAGATAACAAAGCTAGTGTAACCGCTTACTTTCATATTTGCCATTCCCCCTCATATTTTAACTTCGTATATTTTTTTTTCAAATTTAAAAGAGAGTAATGCATATAATTGTTTATTTTCGGGTTTCTTGTTATGCCCTTCCATACCTATTTTAAATTCCTCTTTATATTATGTGCGGTAGCACGTTCTACTTAAATCCTTACTATGCTTTTTTAAATATTGTTTTATAGTGACCTTATATTTGATTTTTGGGGTTCATTCTTGTGAATTTGACATGGGATTTAAAGATTTTGTATCCTTAAAATTAAAATGGACATATGGGTATTTCAAATATGGTTTAATCTTTATAAAACAAAAACAGATTTGGACAAATAAAACTATAAAAGTGAGTTTTCTCTAGGGTCTCTTAAGTGATACTTAAAAATAATCTGAAAGTAAAGCTAAGAAGGAAACAATAATAGCGAGTGCACTAAAAAATTTTAGTTTGCCAACAAAGATTAGTCTTTTAATTTGAAGGAGACAGAATTATCGGTAATTATATGAAAATGAATGATTTAACATATATTAATGGACCCCATTAGCCATTAGCACATTTTAAGTTTGGGCATGTGTTTGTGTTCCCTTGCATGTGATGCCCATGTCACACCTCTCATGCATCACTCTTTCGCCCTATTCACATCATTTATATATCTATTTATTCATTATTGTTATTACTTGTGATTTAAATTATATCATTAAGACCATTCCTGGTGGGGGATGATAATTCTAAGTGACACTTCTATCACATCTTGAAACCATCTCTCAAGGCGTGATGAGATGTTTTCAGATAGCTACAACAGACATGAATCTAAACTTTTAATATTTATTCATTATTTCTTTTATCAATTATAACACTACAACTTATCATATCTTTTTTTTAAAATTAAACATCACATATAACAATAACACTGTAGTTACTCCCCTAAAATGTAATAATCATCATTGTACATGTAACACCTAGGTGGCATCACATTTTCATCACTTGTCCATACAGATAGTCTAAGGTGTATAATTTGAGTTGCTCATTCTAAGTTGTCTTGTTAAAAGCTCGAATCAAATCAAGTTTAAACGAGTACAAACCTAATTTAGAGCTTATTTAATAAACAAGCTCGGGCCCGAGCTTCACATATCAAGATTGACGAATTTCATAACCTTAAATCAAACCAAGTTTAAATGCGTTCAAACCTAACTTGGAGCTCATCTAAAAAAATGAGCTCCGGCAGTTAGACATGAGTTTCACATATCAAGATTGACGAAGCTTGTGATCTTAAACTTTATGTATTAAATATAGTTTTTGTTTTATTATAATATATATAAGATTACATAACAAGCATTATTATGCATAAAGTTATGATACATATAACTAAATAAATTATAATTTATTACTATATATATTAAAACTGTAAAAATGCATAATTATTGTATAAAATGGTTTAAATATTTGTTTAATAACATACGAGTTGAGTCCAAACCCAGCTTAAGCCCAAGCTTAAGAAGTCCATGCTTTGGTCATTTACACTCATTATGTATGGTTCTTTTGACTTTCTTTTAATCGTTTCCATTAATAAAACAACTTCCAAAATGTATTGATATTTTCGTTCAATCTCATAGTAAGTAATAACATAGTCATGAACCCTAAACTGTGCAACATCATATTCAAATTAAACACAAATTTAGATAAGTTCAAAAAATCTAACATATTGAATGCATAATTTTGGGTTAGAACATTCGTTTTTAACATATTCAAAAAATCAATGAACTAAACCTGTCGGTAACCATCCCACCTTCATTGGTTTTATAATCCGTTGGTAATTACGTCAAACTATTTACTTTTTTGTTTTTTATTTTTTCTTAAATTGTTCTGGTGGGTTTTGTTGCTGAATAAGTGACGGATAATGTTCATCGATATATTATCGTTGGTGATACATAATATTTTAATAGTGATACTTAATATATTATCGATATAATACGATTTGGTCTATCAACTTGTGTACAATTAAGTATCCTGTTGTAACAATCTTTTTCAGATCAATTAAATTTAATTTGAGTCTCTTTAGAAAGACAATATTTATAGCAATAACCTGATCGTCTGTATGGCAAATGTGCGGCTTGCTTCGCTTCATGTTAAAGTTAAGTGTAGAATTCAGTTTTAGTTTATTGTTTATTGTAAACTCTTAATTCAAACAGTTATAAAATTCAAAAACCTTTCACCAGCTAAACATCAAAACTTGTGGAGGTTATCCACTTATCCATGCCAACACTATCAAAGAAATCAAATTCTTGGGGATATCTTTGGATCAAATCTAGAGCTAACCTTCATAACTTTAATTGGAAAATCTGGGTTAATTTCTTACTTTAAACATTGTGATCTTTCATTTCCATGCCGCTTAGTCACTTGCTAATCGGTGGTTGTAATTTTCTGGGGTTAATAATATTGCTGTTAAAAAAAATCAATGCCAAATTAATATACTTACATAAAACTAATTAACTACACTAATAGGGACACTAATTACTATTCGATTTGTTTCAAATTTTAATAGAGACCGGTGAAGTCATTTTTCTAACATATACAACTTTTATTATAAGATTTTGCATCATAAATATATTTTACAAAATAGTGATATTCCTGTAAAAGCGAAAAAAAAAGTTTAAAGAGGTAAATTGAAGGTTTTAGATAAGTTTAGGGTGTGGTGTATGATCATTTAAAAAATACTTAAAGTTACAAAAGTTTGGTCAAAGAGATTCGATTGCAACTTGCATAACGGTTTATATTGATATCATTCCTAACCGCTAAACTAGCTTATACTTAAAGGTTTCATTAATCATTCATTTATTATTTTTTGTCAAAATGTATAGGACAAGAAATATAAAAAAAGTTCAATCATGAGGTTTTGACGTGCGACATGTTAGATAATACCTTTTAAAGTCCCAACAATTTTAAAACTTTTTTATATCGTGATAATAATTAAGAGATTTAAGGGGCTGTTTGGTAGCCTCTTAATAGTTCCATTAAGAGGCTACCTCTGAATCATTAAGAGCATTGAGTGTTTGTTTTAGAAAAAAAGAAGCTCTGAACTGAACCATTCAGTGCTGAATGGTTCAGATTTGGGAAGACGCTGAATGAAACTTGAGACACAAATACCCTCACAAACCTTATATATATGTGTGTGTATATATATATATGTATCCCAGCACCGGCGACGTCTTTCACCGTCGGCCGGCCAGACCTTAGCCAGCCCCTCCCCCGACGACCTCCCGACCGCAGGCCTGCAGCATCGCCGTCATCCGCCATCCCCGTCTCCGCAGGAAACCAGCAAGAAAGCAGCCCCGATCTCCGATTCACCTTCGATCATCGACGGCCCCGATCTCCGATTCACCTTCGATCATCGACCGTAAGCAAGAAGCTGCGGCCCCGATCATCGACCGTAAGAAAGCCGCAGGAAACCAGCAAGAAAGCAGCCCCGATCATCGACCGTAAGCAAGAAGCTGCGGCGGCTGCGGCGGCTGCGGCCGCCGCGTCCGGCGTCGCCTTCGATCACCTTCGATCCCCCGACGACCTTCGATCACCTTCGATTCACCATCCCCGCACACAGCCTCCGACCTTCAACTTTCTCCTTCGACCTTCGATCGCCATCCCCACGTAAATCAAATCAAACCAAACGAGAATATTCAGAACGCATTCCATGACTACCTAAACGTA
>BJCN01086606.1:1978-20006 GCA_018326445.1 Flaveria brownii
GGGGGGTGGCGGTTTGGGTAATGGGTAACTTTTGGTACGTGTTGGGTTGGCCGCTTGGGTTTTTTATGTACTAAACATATACTTTAGGCGACTTTCAACCTGTTTGACTGATTGCTTTTTAAGTTATTTCTTAATGCACTACATTTCACGTGTTAGTAAATAAAGCATAACCAAATCAATCCATTTATATGGGGTTTAGTTTTTTTTTCGTTTCTAGAACATATTGTGTGTTGGATATGATAATATAAATGATGATATTTTGATAATCTAACTTTTTGACTAAAATGATGGAGATGTTATGCATTATATATATAATATACATGTACTTTGCGTGACTTTCAACCATTTGACTTATGTGACTCGTTTCCTGTTAAAGTTATCGTCTTTTTGTATTACTCATTTCAAATGTTAGAGATGGAACATAACCCGAATTCACCTATTAGTTAGTAAATGGTTCAGCACTGTCATTTGTATGTACTGGCGTCATACATATTTAGTAATAAATTAAAGAATTTAGTTGAATTGTAGTTTACTTTAGTTTTTATTTTGCAGCGGAAACCATGAACGTACTTGGCCCAACTCTGGAGGTTTTTATACTGGTACAGATTCAGGTGGGGAGTGTGGGGTGCCTGCTGAGACCATGTATTATGTTCCTGCAGAGAATAGAGCTAAATTCTGGTAAATGAAGTTTTCTTAAATGATTTTATGCTACACACAAACAGAGAGTAAACATCATATATAAGTGGCAAAACTGGAAGCAACAATTTTCATTATGTAATGTCGCAAGATAACCGCAGGTTCCCTTTTTGGCAGCATTTTTACTGGACTTGGTCACATGGGCCGGGTGGGTTCACTTAGAACAGGCCATTGTCTGTCAAACGGGCAGATTGAGTTGAATTGACCAGCTATGCCAATTTTTTTGTTTTTATAAATAATTAAAGCGTTAATTATGATTGAAAAACAGTACTTTTACAATAAAAAAACCAAATCTTTGAACATCATGTTTAGGTGGTCGTATGCATTTAGAATAAACATGGGTGAATTTCATCCCATTTCACCTGTTTGACTCATCTGAAGCTGACCTGTGTACCTGC
The DNA here is from genome assembly GCA_018326445.1 of Flaveria brownii. Lineage (NCBI taxonomy): Eukaryota > Viridiplantae > Streptophyta > Magnoliopsida > Asterales > Asteraceae > Flaveria > Flaveria brownii. Next base: position 3,073 of record BJCN01086606.1, read on the forward strand.
TTTTTGCATGTTCCCTTTTTACCTAAGTTTTTGAGTTGACCATTTTGAGATAAAACTCAACCAAAATCAACCCTTTAAAAATAAATGGGATGAAATTGCCACCTCTACTTATATCCTAATTAAATCTTTGCCCACGCGTGATTGCGAGAAAACGTTGATGGGGTTGCAATATGATCACTCGGTCATTTTGAGGGTTTTTCTTAAGTAGGTGACTAATAGCCAAACACTTTGCTTATTTAGTGTGTCTAATCAAACATTAAATCCATGTATTACTTAGCTTGCTATTGTGCATGCACATTCTATGATGAAGGATAGAGGTGGTAAATTAGGTTGGCCGGGTTTATGTATAACTTGTGAAAACGTGTAATTTTTTCACGGTTCAATGCAGGTTGGGTTCACTTGAAATAGTTTTTGTCCAAATTAGATATAAGTAATTAGTATGGCCAATATGATAACAAAATATATATCATTTCAGTAACACTCTAATCTCACCCTGCTCTTGAGTGGGATATACTGGGTTTGTTTGTTTGTTTGTTTAACACTCTAATCTCAAAAAATCATTTAGGAGGTTTTATTCATTAAAAATACACACTAGACGACTTTCAACTTGTTTCACCCATTAGACCCCGTTTCATTGTTAGCAAACTATTTTTATTTACCCATTTGATACATGGGAAACAAATTAATATCCACTTGAATCGAGACCCTAATGTTTTTAATGTTAACAGGTACTCAACAGATTATGGAATGTTCCACTTTTGCATAGCGGATTCAGAACATGATTGGAGAGAGGGTTCAGAACAGTATGCATGGATTGAGAAGTGCCTGGCATCCGTAGACCGGAAAAAACAGCCATGGCTCATCTTTTCTGCTCATCGCGTGCTTGGGTACTCATCAAACGATTGGTATGCGTTGGAAGGTTCGTTTGAAGAGCCCATGGGAAGAGAACATCTACAGAAACTATGGCAGAAATACAAAGTTGACATTGCATTCTATGGACATGTTCATAATTATGAAAGAACCTGCCCTATATACCAGGTATTATCTGTTATTTTGTTCATACTATGATGCTACTACTACTACTATTATTATTTTATATTTGAGTATACACTATCTTGCCCATTACCTAGTAAAGAGTCTCACCAAAGGTTGTAAAATAGGTGGGTCGGGCGGGTTAGGTGTGTAACGGGTCAAAACAAGTCGATTTTTGTACGAGTTGAAATGGGTTGTGTTGTGTTGACTTGAAACACTATGTCCAATTTTTTTAAAGAATCATTAGTGTCAAATATATAGTTACAATAATTCGTTATTATTGTTTTTTGTTTTTGAATATACACTATTTTGCCAATTACCTAGTAAAGAAATGAGCACCCTCACAAAGGTCGTGAAATAGGTAGGCCGGGCGTGTTGGGTGGATAACGGGTCAAAACAAGTCAATTTTTTGTACAAGTTGAAATGGATCATGTTGTGATCACCAAAAACATCTTGTCCAACTTTTTCAATGAATTGGCATTGTCGAAAATAGTTATAAAGATTAATCTCTTCCGTTAATATTTTTTTGAATATATTCATTTACCCATTTAGGGGGTTCCACGCATTAGAAATACAGTTTTTGGAGACTTTTGACATGTTCGACCCATTTGGTTAGGTGAAAGTTTATCGGTCCATTTGACTCACCCATTAGAGATCAAACATGACCTGATTCGACCAATTCACAAGCACCTATAAGTCACTTATCTAAACAACTAAATTTGGTTATTTGTTGATTCATGATTATGGTGGCGGTGCAGAACCAATGTGTCAACAAAGAAAGATACAGTTATTCAGGAACCGTAAATGGAACTATCCATGTCGTCGTTGGTGGAGGCGGGAGTCATCTATCAGGTTTTACCGAGATCAATACGATTTGGAGTTTGCATAAAGATCTGGATTGGGGGTTTGTCAAACTAACCGCGTATAACCATTCTTCCCTTCTTTTTGAGTACAAAAAGAGCAGGGACGGGCTTGTTTATGATAACTTCACGATCTCGAGAGACTATAGAGACGTGCTCGCATGTGTGCATGACGGGTGTGAACCCACCACTCTGGCAACATGAACCAGTATGCAAAGGTACTTGAAATTATAATAGGCTTATTGTTATGTGGATGAAGATATGGTGGTTGTATACTTGTATTCGTGTTTTAGATTTGTTAACAATGATGTGTTTAGACACTTTCTTGGTTTCGAAGTTTTCTCTGACCTTTGGTATCAAGTGTCTTGTTTCTGACCGATCACCAGAGCGCAAAGACTCTTCAACCGAAGATTGAACGGGTCTTATCAATAAAGATTGTTAGATATAACGCTTGTATTATATTTACATGACAAACCAATAAGACTTTGATGATTAAAGATAATAAGAAACAATGTTACATTGATTTGATCTACTGTACTATTTATTCTGTCTTATCTTATGTAACTGTTTTTTGTTTCTGTCTCTTCGGCTAAATTTTCGATTCGTAAAGCGAATGCTAGAATTTGGGTTGTTTTTATAATAAACGTGATTATTTTGTTTACAATCCTAAAAACGACTTATCATCATTACTGAATGCAACATGAGTAATTATAACTATATAACTAGTAAAATGATATCATTATTAGATAAAATAAGGTTTAGTGTTTTTTTATTGTGGTTTTTTCACAATAATTATCATTTTAATGAGCTGTTCATAATTATATGATATTAGGTAACGTGGCCCACACAATCAGATGTTCATGATCCCATTTTACTAGATATAAAAAGATAATTATCTTCCTACTCTAATAAAAGGGTATCTGGGATGCCACGTGTCAACACCACAATCACTCTCACCAAAATTTTCTCGCCTCTCTCTCCTATTAAATAATTACCTTAATTACTAATAATACTATTTAACACTTTTTTGATTTAATAAATTAATAAAGAGATCTATTTATTAATGTTATTTCTAAACAAATAATTTTTTTATAAAATAATAAAGTTATTTAAAGCATAAGACTTTTTTTTTAAAATACGAAATATTTAAAATTTGTATTTTTAAAAAGTTATTTTTTTAAAACCAAAAATAATTAAATTTAAGAGTTATAATAAGAAAATTTTTAAAAATGGCAATTTTATACGGTTTGTTTTAGAACAAAACGTTTATTTTTTTTGGAAAAAATAAAGTTTTTAAAAGTTGATATCACTATTTTATAACTTACAGTCATTTCTAATACATAATTTCAGTGATATTATATCTTAAAATATTATTTTATAATTAATAAATTTTATTATATTAATTTTTTATTTATTTAACCCGTGTAACACACGGGTTACTATAGCTAGTTTTCTAATAAACAATAATGATATAATTTTAAACAGCTGATTGTGTAGCATTTTAAGGATATTATATTACTAGTTATATAATAGTAATTCACAAGAACTGTTTGAACCTAATTTCGTTCGAATAAATTGATTTGAATCAGTTATATTTGGTTATCAACTTGGTTTTGAGGCCAAATAAAATTTATAAATAAAATAAAGAATTGCAAAAGAAGCATACATACACAGATATATGTACACATCATTAATATAATCAATCTAAGTAGATAACTACAATAAACATTTATACATAATGTTCGTCATATGTGATGTGAAAGAGAGGCTTGCGGTTATATATCGTCTTATCAATCACATTTTAAGAGATTGCATTTCACAATTTTCCACCGGTGATGACCATCGTCTAAGCGTCAAACCTACGACATGGGTATTAAGGGGTGGTTAAATCTTAACCATACTAAATAAACATAATACAACACAAACAAAGATATGTGCACTACCGATTAGTGAGGAAAAAAAAGACTTTTGTATCTTGAATTCTTGATTTATGCATCACCGATGATAAGAAAACAAACAATTAGGAGTCTAGGAAAATATAAAAAACAAATAATCAAATATATACATGTTTTCTTATATTTAACTATTTAAGAAATTAGTCTTTTCAGGTAATACGAGCTTTCGTCATGCACAAACTGGACCGGACCAAAAAACGAAATAACTCAGATTTTAAGACCGTGAACTGGACCACATGTATATATAATGGTTTGGGCCAATCGTGTCTTTAATTTTTTGGTCTGGATTTTTGGGCTGCCCCATATTATGCTCAACATAGATGATCTTAGAACATTAATTACCTTGTTGAATCCAAACTTTGGACTACATTTTCCAATTTAATTGAAATTTTGATTCTAGCAACTTAAATTCTTTAAGGTTTTATCTTGTTGGTTTTGGTAAACAAGCGACATTTATTACATAAACACATATTTAATTCAAAAGCAAACATTTAATTCTTAGGAAATCATATTAACTATCGTGGTTGTAAGACAATTTAAGGGTTATGTATTGACAATTTGATTACGTCAATGCTTTTATTTTTGCCTTAATGGCTCGTAGTTTATGCTTACGTTGTGTTTTGTGATAGGGTGATGTTATATATATCCAACTCTTAATCTTATAAAATAGATAACTTTTTCTTTTGTATTGTTTTTATTTATCATATTACGCCTTAAAGTAAAAAACTTTTAAGTTTTATTTATTTATTTTGTCTATTAAGTTAGATTTTTTTTTATTGTCTTTAATTGAGGTTGTTTGTGTATGTGCGTCTATATATAGTGATGGAGTGTAAAATACTGAAGCCGGCTCGTTAGCTGCTTTGCATCGGTTTGCAAAAGGATCGGTTCATAAAAGGATCGTTCGCAAAATCCTTAAGTTGAGTTTTTATCTTAAACTTTAGAGCAAAGTGTTTTTTCTTCTTTTAATTTATTTCAACATACATTTAAAAACGATTATTGAAAGTTTAGAGATAGTGTTTTTTAAACTTAAAAAATGTTACTTTTTAATGAAAAACCTTTTTAATTCCTTAAAGACGTTTTTAAGTTTTTATAGAAAGTTATTTTTTTAATTTCAAAAAACCTTATGTATTAATTTCATAGAATTTTTATTACTTTTAAATATGTTCTCCTTATATGTGCAGTGTGAGATGTGGAGGTGGGCCGATCAGTTGCGAGAAAAGGATTAGGATTTAATTTTTTTTAAGTTATTTATCGAAACAAAGAATAGTAAGAATATGATAAAAGAATTTCTTCTTGAATCTCGATGTACAAGAACGTGACATGATTTACTAGTCTTATAAATGATTACATATTTATATTTATAAAGCTATTAGTTTTAGCAAACTCGTGTAATACACGAGTTGAAAATATGAAAACAACATAATTCATAAAATGTATAAATATTTTGTATGATTAAATTACGTATTACTATAACATTGAAAAATAAAAAGTTACATTTATAAATTATAAATATTCAAAATACTTTTTTAAATTTTATAATATATAATTGACACATATAAAATTAAAATTAGTTGTCTTAAAATCACACTAACCTAAAATAAATAAATATATCAATATATATATTTTTTTTCGTTTTAGCTTTTTTTTTTTAAATTAAATCTTATTTAGCTATAAAAATATGTATAGTTCAAAACAATATTATTACACAATTAAGTTGATAATATAAAAAATTAAATTTAAAACAAAATGAATTATTACTATTAATTGAGTTTCTTAAAATAAAAAATTTGACTAAATAATATATTAATTTAGACGGAATTTTTTTTAAGGAGTAACATGAGAGTGACATGTGACATCATAATTACTCTTTTATTATATAGTATAGATATGATCGAATTGTGATATAACAAAAGGTTTACGCGGTCCGGTTCAATAAACTTCGATGACAATTTTGGTCGTGTTTCAAGAAACGTCAAACCAAACTGGTTGTTTTCAACAGTTTATAAACACCCGTAATCTAAATGGGTCAATAAATTCAGATGTTACATAAAAAGGAAACCCCAAAAGAATGGATCAAAGAAAAGAAGAAAAACATTAAAACAAACACAGTTTTCCAATCTAACAAGTTAGACAATATTGTTTACTACTTCTGAACTATCTGAATCTATGGAAGCAAAGCAACTATGTGCTTCTCGGTGCATCGCTTCCTGCGGTAGGTTTTCTGTTCAAGTAACGAATAACAGCATCTTCGACCCTATTAAATGCACAAAGCAAGTTAAATATACAGTGTAATTGTAAAAATATTGTTAATGAGTTCACAAACAATATTTTCATACAAGGGGTATCAATGTATCATTTCAAGTAGTACTCTGTGTACCATGCGACAAATATAGCCTAAGATAGCATTTGGATATGGCCTATGGGTCAAAAGTGATTCCGATTCAAATCGTTCCTAAGGTTAAATAATCAAATTTGATGGAAAGAATTTTGGTTTCCATTCCATAACAAATCAACCAAACACATTTGCTTCTGCTGAAATGTTTTCCAATTTCAATTCCATCATTTTTCGTAAACCAAAAGAGGTCTAAGGAGTTTATGTAAGAATACTTATTATGGGAATAAATGTGAAATTATGTTCCTATATGATTTTGAATCTTCGAGTTGCAAAAGGCATATCCAAACACCCACTGTGAAGGAAACCTCCACAAGTTCAAAAGATCATATGGTCCATTCAGCGGACATAAGATAAAAGTAGTTATGATTCTGATTTTCTAATCAGGGCAAAACTAAAGAGAAACCAGATTATTGAGAAAAATATATATCATCTAATTTCAACCAATTGATTATCTAATTCTTGATCTAAAAACTCAACAATGTTTAAAATGGCTACATCAACCATGTGCATCAAACGACATAAACAATTTACAATATGTAAATGATTTATCTTCCCTTATCAATGGCAAAGGGGGCATTTTGAAACCCTAAACTTGCAAAATATATCAGATAAGATAAAACCTCAATAGGGCAAGGACCATATTGAGTAGATGTGGCAGTTTACACCATTTACTTATGAACGATTTGGGTTATATTTATCTCTAACGAAGTAAAGGGTAAAATTAAAGTATAAAAGGAACGGGTCAAACGGGTTATAAGTTGTTCGAAGTGTGTAAAATCTTCTATTATTTTATTTCAAACATTATTTTATTAGTGAAGTAAAAAATTTTGTGATCATGCTGGAAATTGGCATACTATCTCGGTCAATCCAACTCGCCCATTCCAATTCACACGAAGTATATCGGTTTTGATCCTTCAGACCATCCGTCAAAGTGTTAGACTCACCCAATTTGTCACCTCTATATTGTAATGAAATTTATTGGAAAAAAAAAGAATCAAAGAACTCACCATGGCTGATTATAAAACTCGGCCCGTTGCTCTTTTTCAGCATTACGAGTAGCATCACCAGCAGCAGTCTTCAAATCCTTACTCTGTGATGCAACAAAATCATTAATAAATTCACCCGGTGACTGGCTAAACCCTAAAAAGAAAGCCCGCCGACGCTTATGTTCATGAATCTTCTTAATCGTGGAGCAGATTGTTTCATCGCAAGCATCAATCTCCCTATGTTTCTCCAAATTTTCCAAAAAGTTAGACATATCTTTATCTAATGAAAAAGGAACATCCACACGAACATCATAACACGTACTTCCAACAGGATTATCCCCCGAAAGTTTGATTTTATGCTCCAAATGTATAGGCTGAGGTTGAGACAAATGCTGTGAAATCCTCTGAGAAACCATTGAAAACTTCACCTTTTCTTCCCCAAATAGCTTCTTAAGAGGCGGATCACACGTAAAAAATGAAGTATCAGTTGGGATTTGTAGTTTTTTAATCTTCACATAATGCCATATTGCAGCAATGATCCGTTGGCGGGTCTCAATCTCGAGTCCGAGAATTTCACTCAAAAGAGGTGAAAGTTTGAATTTTTCAGGCATGTAATTCATTTCTAATCTGATAATAGCAGTGAACTCTTTATCCCCTTTTCTTTTCACCTCAAAACCCTCGTTTAGTGCCGAAGATCTAGAACTTTCCCACAAGATCACATGGTTATCCGGATACAGGTTTTGATCCAAGTAAATAGTGATTTTCTTGAAAAAAGATGAAAACTTTGGGCTTGCCGATGTTGGTTTCTGTAGAATAGGTGTCGGGTCAGAATATGACCCGTTTTCTAATATTCTCCCAAGAATCTTGAGAGACCATGAAGGTGACTCACTGTTTTCCTTATTACCTCCTGTTTGTGTTTGGTTTGCAAACATATTGTAAACGTAAATCCTAAGTGTTTTCTGCACACGCAGTGGGTTCTTAATTGATTCTTGAATGTCAACCTTCTTTCTCGTTAGGGCAGCATCCACACGACCCTCAAACTCCAACAACCGAGTGTAAATAGCTGATTCGGGCAAAAGTGCAGCTACCTTTTCAGGAATTTGCTTCTCGGGTGGGGCCCGTTTTCGTCTACGAGCAACAGGTGCAAGTTCCATAGTTTTCAAAGGTGAACCCGCTGCACCACCAGAAGAACTCGGGGGCCTGGAAGACGGCTTCTGCCCCGATCTTTTAGCATTCATAGGTGTAACAAGTGATGGTGATGAAACACCCATATTAATATTATTACCACCAACCCCTCCCATCAAATTCTGCTTCTGGGATTGAGCTAACTGAGCTTGAAACCGCGCATGAGCCGCTCGCGCGTGAGCTTGAACCTGCGCCTGCACGTATTGCGACTGCGCTAACGCCTGAGCCTGCGGCTCAGACATCTCAGAATGGTTCATGGGTGCTCCTGTCACCCCCGAATTACCAAACCCACTTGAACCCCCAACTTTATTCATCAAATTGTTCAAATTATTCCCACTTCCCGCCATAATTCCCCCAATCCAACCACAACCCTAATGAATTTCTTCTTTACTCCCACAATTCTATCAATCAGAGCCCTGAAAGACTACATTAAGTCAAAATCAACAACCACTTTCATCCAATTCGCTAATTACGTAAATGGGTATGCAAAAGATCGAAAAAAAGAGCTAAAAGTAACGGATCGGAGCGATTAGAGCTTGTGGGTGTTCAAGAAAACAAAGTTGTGTGAGTCTGAAACCCTAGATTTAGTGCAATTGAGTGAAGAAAGGGGGGATTTTGAACTTACAAGCAATGGTGATGTCGATTTTGGGGGTCTTTGATTGGTGGAATTGATTTGGATTCTGATCTTCGTTGATGATCTTCTTCGTTTTCCCTCTTCTTCGGGGATCTATTTTCCGCTCGTGTTCTTCTTTCGTGGTGTTCTTGGGGATTTTGATAAGCTGTGAATTGACCAAAGTGCCCTCTTATGAACCAAAGAAGTTTGGAGAATTTTTGTTTTGTTTTCTTTTAATGAAACACATTGTTTCGAAGACCGGATGGAACCGGGCCAGTCTGACCGGAAATCGGAAGGATGGTCGAACCAGTTCGCATCAATTTGTTTTGGAGGTGTTTTATCGGGTGATTTGTCCCCAATCGGTGGTCGGACCGGTAGTCGAATCGGATTTTGATTTTTTAATTTATTTTAGTGGGTAAAAACGGGGTGTTGAACAATAAATAGTGTGTTGGACATAAGGTTATTGTTAAGTTTTATATATAACTATAAAATACACACATAAATTACTTATATTGATATATATATGTATAATTATATATATAATTATGAATTCATTCTTTTCTTATTTCTAGTCCGACCACCGGAGTTCGGTTCGACGTTTAATCCGGTTCTAAAAACATTGATGAAACATGTAAACAATTTAAAAAATATATACATATTATCGGTTATGATAAACGTAGCTCCTCTCACAAACTTGATTGTGTCCAACTTAATTAAAAAATTTATTTCCCAATTATATGGGAGTGCGTTTTTGATAAAGGGCAGTTGGTTAACCACACCTATCGTCTATCACATATATTTTGTATGTAGATTTTAACTAAAATAAATTAGGTATTAGTTATATATAGTATAGAAAACTTAAATATGTAGTCAAGATAAGTTTTTCAATAACGAGTTGTCGTTATAAAAGACTAGATTTGATGATAGGTTTTTTATGATTCAACAAGTTTAGATGCAAAATCTCCATCAAATCGATGAAGATTGTCATGTGAATCTCTCTAAGACAATATGAGAAAGCACTTGCGTCAACCAAACCAAATAACATGTTTCGAAGTCGGTCGATTTGTGAATCTCTATATGTGAGTGTTTTTAGTTTCAAACCCGATTATGTGAATCTCTATATTTGAGAGCTTTTAGCTTCAAACCCGATTAAGTGTTTCACGTATCCATCAGGTTTTTGTCTTTTTTTATTTTTATTTGATTATGAGCTCCAAGACCACCCACATTTGACTTGTCTAGAGACTATCCTTCTACAAAACAAAACTCGTTAAGGGGTTTTATGTAAGGACGTTCATAATCCGGTCTCCATCTCCATCTTTATAATTATATTATATATCATCATTATTTTTTCTTTTTTTTCCAATTAAATATAAAAAATGTTCAGAGTTGAGCCAAGTTTTCACAGTAATGAGTTTTCTCCTGAGAGGACTGGAATGCGATCCTAAGTAAGAAATGGATACGTGGTCCGATTAAGATAACGCCTGTATATTTGCCGTTAAAAAAAATAAATATATATTTAAGTGATAAAGAAGTTGCAAGTGGTCACCCAATAATAATAATAATAATAATGATATTCGACAAGAGGCAGCATCTGACTTGAGGGTGTTAGTTCACCAATCTAATCACCGGCGACGGTAAGGGTTTACCATTCTCCGATCATCTATACTCAATCGATTCTCTTTTTCCTTTCTACCATTTGATTATCGATTACTTTCAGAATATCCTACACCCTTTGTTGTTACTTTTACTTTTTTTTTACTCCGATTGTAACATATTTTGTGAATTTGAGTAAGCTGTGAATGATTTGGGATATGAAATTAGGAAATGTTTGTTTTCTTATGGAGTGTTAGATGCAATAGGCACTTGGAGGTATTTAGGTCCAGAAAGCTGATGCATAAGCTCTATGTACAACCAAATAGGTTTTATGCACAACCCAAAGGTGCAACCATCTCATCTCTTTTATATATAAGCTTTTTTACCAAGTAAATTGTTTATAATCTCTTCATTCTTTTGGTATAATTTACATGTCAGTCTCCTTCTTCATACCATAGCTGTCGAAAGCGCAAGATGCATAAAAAGCAATAGACTTTTTTAAGCGAGGAACATGGTATAAAAATGACATTTTTACGGGTTTTAGACATGTTCTAGGATAGTTTAGGCTGTTTGAGGATGATCACAGGCTTGTTTAGGGCTAGTGTAGTTGTTTCAGACCTGTTTAGACGATCTTTGGCCGGAATTTGACCAGAAAATGAGAAAATCGGCCTGAGTGCTTGACAATAGAGCTTCAGGCCCTATTTATGGCGTTTTTTCGATCACCTTGTGCGCCTTGTGCCTTATGTGGCCTTTTAAAACCAAGGTTTATATACTCACAGATGTGAGATCGACCCAAGTGACTCATTGTAAGAAACTAAGAATTTTATGTCAAGAATCCAATCCAATACCTTTTATTCTTCAACATCCAAACATACATATTAATCATAAGTGATAAGGACTCAGCGTTTCTATAAGGAAATATTAGTTAAGGTTAATTTTGGCACTCTCGCCTTGCAACCTGCGCAAAATAGAAATGGAAGAGTGCAAGAGATCATTTACTGAAGTTGGTCATCATGATGTGTGTGTACATGTTTACTCGCATGTACACACACGTAATTTACCGATGTAATTCCTCCCTGAGGGTTGTTTATGCTCTTTTTCTTTTGAATGGTAGAGATTTGTATATCGAAAAACATGCATAATCAGTGACTGCTGCATCAGTTTAGTCATGTTCAAGGACCTTTTTTTGTTATTTTTTCTCTTGCTATCTGATGTTATCATGTATTTATGTGTTACAGCCAATGGGCTTGTTATAATTTGTTTTGAATGAATCATTTCAGAGGTATTTTAATAACAAGATAATACATGGCTTCCTTTCGAGCGTTTCTGAACAGTCCTGTTGGGCCTAAAACCACTCATTTCTGGGGACCTGTAGCCAACTGGGGATTTGTTGTTGCGGTACGTACTTTGTTACATACTTTGTGATTCTACGAACAGTCTTCTATTAGTTCTATATGTTACTTGAAATCTAATTTATTTTGTGGGAAGACTATTCTTATAAAAAATTTTGATTGATAAAATACCACAGGGGCTGGTGGACATGCAGAAACCTCCAGAGATGATATCTGGCAACATGACTGCAGGTGAGTTAGTTATCCTTCGTATAGAGGTGACAAATTTGACTGAATTATATTTAAAATCATCTAATTGTAAAGTTTAGGTCATTATTAAAATTATGGAGTTTATAATATTATTTGACACCTAGTTAACGACAAAAATTATTTTTCGGCAAAAAGTGTTTTAAGATCGACTCAACCTGTTTTGACCCATACAAAAATAGCTCTTTTGACTCGTTTTTACCTGCATGACCTGCTCGTTTGTCACTATACCTCATTTAAATGATTGTGGCTATAAAGTTTAAGATCCTAATCTTACCTTCAATGGGTTAGATGGGTAAAATAAGCTGCAAGAAAATGGGTCAAATGGTTCTAAACTTGACCAACATGTATTTCGATGCATAAAACATCGTAAATCATTATATTGAAAAAAATGTTGACTATTGAAATGCTCTACTTATTTGAGTCCTATATGACATGATAATTAGCCATTAAAAATAAAGTGGGGTAAAAATGTTTCAGATCGACCCAACCTTTTTTGATAATGTGATATAACATGCTACCTGCACGACCTGCCAAGTTGTCCACTCTACCTCATCTTAATTAAATGTGGCTATAAAGATTAAGATCTCTTTTCATCTCCAGGAGGTCAATTAGATAAACTGGAAAAGATGAATAGAAAAAGGGTCAATTTGGTCAACTGAGTCGACCGAGGTGTATATAAATGTATAAAATCTCCAAAGTCATTTTATTTATAAAATTATGTTAGTATTGAAATAATATAGATCTTTAAATTTTAATCTGACACATTAATTTCCCATACAAGTAATAATTTTGTGCTTTCAGGCAAGAAGGGTTTAACGACAACCCAAACTTGTTTTGACCCAGATAAAGAATTATCTGTTTTGACCCAGATAAAGAATTATCTGTTTTGACCCGTTACTCCACCCACACCCACATGACTTAGCGATTTCACTACCTCATTAAATTGAATGTGCTTATTAAAAAGATCAAAATCTTGCAGTTTTACCAGTAACTTTTTTGGTGCAGCTATGTGTGTGTACTCTGGATTATTCATGAGGTTTGCATGGATGGTGCAGCCTCGTAACTATCTACTTCTAGCATGTCATGCCTCAAATGAAACGGTTCAAATGTATCAACTTTCACGTTGGGCAAAGCATCAAGGGTAAGCTACTTTTGATGCAAATTTATTGCTTTTTCGATATTTTCATCTAATCATGTAAGAAAAATTATAATGAACCTAGCATACTCATTTTTCCAAGAAATTACAATGATACATCTCTTGTTTAAATGCTTTAACATGCTATTTGAAAACACAAACCTTAGGTAGCTCGTTTCAAGTTTAAAACCAAAACAAAAAAAGAACCTGATTCGGCTCACAGGCTGAATGAGACCGAACCAAACCTAACAAAAACATGATTGGATATAACTGTTTTGTACCACCCTAGACAAATTTCACATGAGATGTGATCGTAAAAAGAACAATATTGGTTGGTATGAAAAGCCTGATGTTACGCTTATTATTTCATCCTAGTTTAGGTGGTTGGTTTTATTGGTTCTTAGTTTTCACCGTGTTCAGCATGCCCCTGCTTACGTCTTTTACTTTTTTTATTTAACAAAGGTATTTACAGCCGAAAGAAGACAAGGCCGCATCGACTTGAACCAAATATATTACATTTGTGTGGTACTTTTGTCTTTGATTTTGTTTGTATCTTCAAAGTTTAATGTTATTGTTGATTTGAAATGCTAAACTAGTAAACTGCATTTACCACTTGATCCCAACTGATGGTGATACTGATGATGATGACGATGATGATCATTGATTGTTCGAGTGTTTTGTTCAATAAAGATTACTACTTCACAATTACCTTAAACAAGCAATCAACATTACTATTATCGAAATTAAGATTCTCATACAACATGATTCTAATTAGTAATCTTGTTTGAGAACATGAAACCGATTCTAAGTAGCAAGTTATCATTATGATTCTTATTAGCAGATCATGAAAAACAGTATGAAAATTGATCATCAGGACCGTTGATCATGAAACTGATTTCATAAGAACAAACAAGATTGTTTGTTATCAAACCGTCATGAAAAACAAGATGATCAAAGACAACCATTCTGTTACTTTGAAAACGTGCCCATCTGTTTTAAACTTTGAAATCGTTGTATTGTAAATGTCTCTACAGATGTTTATGAATATTATATATATGTCTAGTTGTATGTTTTTAAAATAGTTACATAACTGATTTTAAGTTCTAAAGCTTAAATCAAACCATTAAAACTGATTTTACAAATCAACTGATAGGGTTGGGTGGACTGACTGGTTTAACAGTTTAACAGCTTGTTGGTTTAGATCTTTTTTATTATCTGTTTTTTTAAACTTTAGTTTGTATTAAAAGTTATAATGAAAATAATTCAAGACTATAACACATATACATAAAGTAAACAATTGATACAGGTTACATATTTATTTCTAACATTTAAACTTATTAGATGTCACATCCCGACGGAAGCGTGAAATGCTTTGGATGTGACTCTTTAGTTCAAAACACATTGATTACAAATAGCAATTATAATAATTCAAAGCATAACATCACATAATTGTATATATATAAGTCCTTATGTTACATTTAAGTTTATACAAAACTTTTCTATTTAAAGACTAATACATGTAACCTAAATACAAAATCTTAATAACTGCTTCTTAATCTTCACTAGTAGTGGATGTGTGCATCCACCATTATTCTTGACTCAAATATGTTAACATTTATTTTTACACAAGTCTTCCCAATAATTTCACCCCAACCGTTGTGCACATCAAACAAAAACATAACGTTGTTAGTCATTTTGTACTCCTGAAAAAACATACTTAAAGCTGTCAACATAATGTTGGTGAGAAACATAGGTTTAATAACCAAACAAAACATATTGATGCATCATAAATAAGATTACAACTAAACCTACTTATATGTCAGGTGATTTATAAATGTCACAATACAAATCACAGAATCAGATAACATAACATCACAACACTCATCCTGTTGGTGCAGGAAATATTTTCCTGAATAGCGCTACCTATATTATCAGACGGTCCCTCATTCGAATTAATGGTTGTAGCTTATGGCAAATGACAGTATCTCAAAAATTCTTATTTATTAGTATCAATCACAAAACAGTATGTTTTTTCCTCAAAAACTCATAAATATAAAAATGAGGTTATGAATCTCACCTCAATCCAGCGAAACCCTATAAAATAATTTATATGTTAGAAATATATCTTATTTCTTTAAAAATTTTAACACTTTAATTAGCAATTTTAAAATATTAGTTACTGCTACTCATAAATTACCAAAATTTAATGGTAATAACATCTAATAATAAAGATTAACATATAAAAATTCCAATTAATAACTAATTACATATAATTTTCTAGAATTTCTACAAAATTTACACAAAATAGAAGAAATAGCTACTAGTTTTATAAAATCACCAAAATTTACCAGAATAATTATCCTGAGGTTCATATTTTCTTATGAATATTCTTGATGTTCATTAGTTACATATGTAAGTATAACACATATATAACCCTTTTAATCATAGTTTAAAAGGATCAAAACCTTGTTTTTTGATGCAAGAAGGTTCAAGGTGATTTAGAGATGACTTTAAGCTTCTTAAAATGCCAAAGCTTGAGGAGAGTTCTTGAGCTTGTAGTTTTCTTCAAGGTTGTTGATGTTGGAACCGAGAGTGAATCAAGGATGTTGGTTGTGGTGGTTTATGATTACGAACACCGAAAGAGAGAAGGTGGTGTTATGTGGTGGTGGTGATGGTCACGGATAGTGATAGTTGTGGGCGTATAGAACCGAGAGAGAGGGAACTGAGAAGGAGGTGGTGGCTTGCGGTTGATGGCAAGAAATCGAGAGGTGGTAGTTGTGGTGGTTTTGCGATGGTGGTGTTTGCCTGTTTGGGGTGTATAAAACCGAGAGAGATAGAGATATGGTTATGATGGGTTGCGGTTGTGGGAAGGGTGGTTGTGGAGCATCCATGCAACCGAGCACTATATGGTGGAGAGTCCATCATGAAGCCTAGGACTTAGGATGATGATTTGGTCGGTATGTATAGGTTTGCTTAGCAATGTGACATCCGTCACCAAAATAGGTGTGATGACCATGGACTTTGACTTTTTGACATTGACCTTGATTAATATGGGCTTTGACTTGAAGGTTAACCCAATGTTAACTTGATCTGTGAAAAGTTTGCTAGATACATGTGGACATGTAAAGTGCTAAAAATTAAATATTCTGGGCTTAATGTGTGTTAATGGGCCTAGTAATGGACAGGTGTAGGGTGTTAGATACTAATGTTTGCATAGGGTGACGTTATGGTCATGGACTGGGTCATGGACTGACAAAAAGTGAAACTTTAGGGTTTATGCTGTCATACGTTAGGAACGGGTCCTTGATGGGTTTTGTCTTTAGGTTGACTAATGAACCTAAGTTATATATATATATAAAAAGTATATCATATAGGTCATATAATAGTTCGTTAGAATCGTAGAATCGTGTAGAATTTAAAAACGCAAAAAGTGAACGAGAAGCGAAACAAGAGGACACGAAATTGGACAAGTCGGGCCAGGGGCCCGAAGGGCCTCCCCTCCCCCTTGTTTCGGCCGAAACCCCATAGGGGTTAGTTAGGCTCATGCCCCCTTCTTTTCATTCTAGCAAACCCTAATCC
>BJCN01086611.1:2710-16573 GCA_018326445.1 Flaveria brownii
GCCTTCCCTTGTTTTTTGATCTGGATTCCTCCTCCTTTTGTCTCGCCTGCCATTCAGTATAGGTGAGCAATAGTTGTTCTTCCTTCTGTGGAGCTACCTTGGACTTCAACCCAGTCCTTTCCTCGAAGGCTTTGAGCCTTCTAGTGGCCTCTTGAAGGAACAATTTGTCAACATCGACAAATTGTTCGATCGAAGCCACAATGTGAATAAACTTCTCTGGAACTGAATCCAGTAGCTTTCGAACCAACGTTGATTCCTCAAATGGCTCTCCAAGGTCTCTTGCCTTTGATGTGAGGGCACTCAATTTTTCCGCGAATGTGTTAGTGCTTTCTCCGTCCTTCATAATGAGCATTTGAAACTCATTCTTTAGTGTTTGCATTCTCGCCTTTTTCACCCGCTCAACACTAATGTATCTGGTTTTGATTGCGGTCCAGACATCCTTCACCGTGGTGAGATTTCATACTTAAAGTATCAAATCCTCAGGCATTGTCTGATAAAGAAATGCGATTGCAGTGTTTTTCTTCTTCACATCCACTACGCCCTCCGTCGGTGGTTCGACTAGCTCCCACATGCCATGAACGTTGAATATGGCCTTCAACTTGATAGCCCAGACCGAATAGTTCGTGTTCGTGAGAACTAGGCACTACAGCGGGATCGACACAATTTCACGAATCATAATCTAATTGTTCGGATGAGGATTCACCTTCGTCTTCTTCCTTCGAAGGTACTGCTTCCCAGTTTTTCCGAGTCTTGATCCAGTCCTTAGGATCACTCCTTGATCAGAATTCAGATCTGCACCCTGCACTGCCTATATCCGATCACCACACCTCCGTCTTCACCACCAGGTCTCCAAGCTCTCGTTTCTTTCTAAGCTCTGATACCAAATGTGAATTTGGTCTTAAGAATCAGAGTATGTGGAACAAGAAAATGGAAGAATACTAGTAATACTCAAGAACTCTTATTCAATGGAAAAAATATATCATCAACTAAGCAACACTATCATGTATTTATACAAAGTACACTAGCCGTGTAACTAACTTGTAATCAACTTTTAAAAACAACTCAACAACTTATCACTTGGAATTATCACTCTAACATATATATATTACTATAGGGATGAATAAATTTATAAATAACAAGTTGTTTATGCATAATAACTTATACCAAATGTAACAAAATTGTTCTTAAGTGTCTTAAAAATGGATTAAAATTATAATGTTGTCCAAAAATTTATATTATATAGTAGTGTAAATATAGATATATTAAGATAACATTAAATATAATAGTCATACTTTAAATTTATTTAGAAAAAGATAGAGTACAAGTATTTAAAGGTTAAAAGAGAGAATAAAAATAAATTTTATAACATTACACATTAAAGCTTGCAATTTTTCATATACCATCTTAAATTTAATGTAAAACTACAAATCTAACAATGGTTTCTTTATTATATAGTAGTAAGATATATGTATACTATTTAGTCTCGATGGCCCCCTTGAAGTTGTAAGACCGGCCTATGAAATTTTGACAACCCCTGTTTTTTTTTAACTTCTAGCCAATCTTCTACCATGATAAATTTCCGAAAGAACATAATTGTGTTTCTTTGATTTTACACCTTTTACAGATTAACAAATTTCTTTTTTCTTTAATCAAAATCTTCCAAGTCAGACTAACTCCCTTTCTTCCAAAATCCACAATTCATTCGGATTAGTGCATAGTTATTTCAAAACTAGCTCTCGTATTGCCCGTTATAACATCAATGATGAGAATTTGAGCGATAGTGATTGTTATATTGAAAAATATTGTTTAAAACTGTATTCTTTATATGATGTAATGACTTGATTTGAAAGAATGAAAACACATAAAGCATCCGTAGGAATATTGTATTTATTTTATGTTCTTCTAGTGATGATTTTAGTACTTTTATTATGTATTTGACATTTAATTTGCTTTTATATTTTTATCGTATGACCTGATGTACTGATTCGAACCAGAAAATTTTAAAATTTAGCTATAGATAACCAACTCTTAAAAGTTTTCTACTCTAATAAATTAGGTTTTCTAGGTCCGCCACTACATGTTTACCATACGTGAACATTGAAAGTGTTAGGTTGTTTTTGGTTGATTTTAGCTCATACCGACTTTGGGTTTCGATGGGTTTGGGCGGAAGAGAGATTTTTATTTGGATCCATTGAAAAGTGGTGTATAGTAGAAAAGAATTGAAGATGTGTGAGAAAAAACAAATGAATTTGATGTTAATGATATGGGATTAATATATATATATGTTTTTTTAATATGTAACAGCTATATAGCCGTTGAAAGGAGCCATTGGGCTTAAGCAGTTTTCGGGAGCACAATCCTCAAACACATCATTTTCTCGGTAGTACCAACCTTCAGGCCGACGTTCCTGCTATGTACCGATACCAACCAGTGCGTGAGAGGATTGTCCGTTGCACCCTAAAAGCTACAAAATTATCTAAAAACATGAAATGGCAATAGCCCGGAACAATCACAACATGCCATCAATCTTACATATGAGTAATTTGTCAACTAAAAACAACATATAACATAAATGATTAAACCATATGAAATTGTATCTCATAGCATTCATAAAAGTCAAATGTTAGTATCTCTAACAAAACCAAAACTGTTGTATTTACACACAAACAGAACAAAATGATCCAAAAGACTAGTATCGCTAAGCACAAACGCATATCGTGTCGATCAATTTCTGGGCCGGAGAAAACCCCTTAAAAAGTCAAAAGTCAAGTTAAAGGGCATGTGAAAGGTTAACAAAACCATTAGAAAATGACTAGATAATCACTGCTAAGAAAGCTATTCATATCAGGTTCAAAATCTCCCTATGATGCACCATTCTGAAGAAATTTAACCAAAATCATCTTCCAAGTACATAATTTATTCCATTTGGTAAGAAAAAGATTGTTTCCCATTGATTCTTTTCACTAATAATTACCAAAAAATAACTACTTTCTTTCTGGTTCCAGATTATTTATGTTACAAAGTATGTCAACAACATGGGAATCACATAATTCATAACGGCTTTTGCTCTATAGCATGTACCTTTTGGCAAGTTATCGTGTAAGAACCTCTTTGGCACTGATTTTGACTTTAGTCAATGTAAAGCTCGAGAAACAGAGGCAGGGTTGAGTTTGATCTGATACATGAAGTTTGGTCCCACTTCTTTGGTTCTTTGTTGAAGGGTGTATCCGTGCATGCCATTTGGATCAAAAGTCCGGGATGCCACTTGATCTAGACGAGTATTCCATTACCAATTTATAGAACATGGATGACCTATCTTCTAATAATCGAGTTGGAGAATCAAATTCTGCAACTTGCCCTGAAAAACATGCGTAAAGATAAATGACAAATTCGATAAAAAATTTCTTGATCAAAAAGCAACCTAATGCCAGACGTTTTGGTCAACTGGTTTGAAGTCTCTTAAGATAAAGTCAAAGTGTTTGCAACCTCCTGAATCGTTCCTTTAAAGAATGCTATCATTACATTAATAAATAGTTTTATAACCATATTTAATATAGTGAATATTTAAAATTAGAAAATAGGAAAAAGTGTTGAATGGTCAAACTAGAGGTGGCAATTTCGACCCATGTTTGGGTCAATTTTTCTATATCAAAAGGGTAAACAGAAAAATTAGTTTATAAATTACACCTATTATTTTTATTCAAATATTCTTGAAGCAAAATTGGTAGGCAAGCTAATTACTTATGAAACAAATTGAATATTTTGAACAAAAACTGCTAGGTCAACACAAGACAACCCAACCCATTTCAATCTGTAAAAAGAAATTACTTGCTTTGGCCCAAACCACCTTTAGGTTAAGTCAACCCAACTGTGTTTGCATATTTTAAGATTTTTGTGTTCTAACATGATGTGGGCATATAAATTTGGTTAACAAAATGGAAGTAAAAACATACCATCACTGAGAACAAGGACTAGATCACTATCGATGACAGTAGGGATACGATGAGCAATGGTACACACAGTACAATCCCTAAATTCTTGACGAATAATCTTTTGGATCAAATTATCAGTGGCTGAATCAACTGAAGCAGTTGCTTCATCTAACACCAGGATTCGGGCCTGTTTCAGTAATGCCCTGCCAAGTGAAACAAGTTGTCGTTGGCCCACACTCCAATTGTCACCATTTTCTAAAACTGCAAGAATTAACAAAATTTTCCATCAATGAGTACCCGAGAAACATAAATTCAAAAAGATTATCCGTTTATTTTATTTGCACAAAGAAGACATCAATAAGAGGTGGCATTTTCAATTTGTTGATTCGGGTAATGTTTTATTTGTAACTCATCAGCTGGGTAAAACAAAAATATTTAGCTTAAAAGAAAACATGTCAGATGGGTCATGTACAAGGTACATTTAATGCATAAAATCTCTTAAATCATTTTATTAAAAAACTCGACACTATAATTCTTGTAATAATACTTTAAACACTAATAATTAATAGAAAACTGAACTTCTAGACCACCACTTGACGCATTAATTAAAATATCTACCCATTTTAACCCGTTACCCACCGGTTCGAAACATAGATTTTGTCACCTAAAAAATTAGTTTAAAGAAACTAGTCAAGTGGGTAACAACTTTAAAGCACATAAAGTGTACTTTTAAATTTTAATACATAGAACCTCCTAAATTATTATTCAAGAAACTTGGTGCTATTGAGATAATATTAACTTTGTGATTATAATTTACGCACTAATGATTTATAAAAATCAAACTTTTAGACAAACTTTTCCATTTTGATTTGTTGCATAACCCATCTGACACATAAACTTCGTCTGCACTACAGTAAACTTTCAGAAGCATTTAGATTCAAGTTCAGATTATCATGTAAAACATACCTGGTGCGTCAAGCCTTTGCTCCTTCTCACGAACCGTATCTCCAAGTTGAGATTTATCAAGGGCCTATTCATTAAAAAAATTGCATTTATCGCCATGCAGAAATGTGTCGAACAAAAGAATATAAAAAGTTTGTGAATCCAAATATGTTTTCTGATGAAGGTATATTATGTTTTTCACAAATAGTCAATCTCCTACAACAGCAAGTCAGAAGTTGCTAATTCTGATGAATGGGAAGAGTACACAAGTACATCTTAACATTCTTGAATAAACATTTTTGAATAAGTTGCCAGTAATGTTTAACATCAATATCTTAAAAATTCAAGAATTCAAAGTTAAATATCTAACCTCCCAAATTTCTTGATCTGAATGTTCTTCAAGGGGATCAAGGTTGCCCCGAATGGTCCCTTCAAATAAAGTAGGATCTTGTGGTATTATACTGAGTCGGGAACGTAAATCATGTAGGCCAATTGATGAAATATCAATATTATCTATAATAATTCGGCCACTTTCAGGTTCAATGAGTCGGAATAATGCTTGAATTAATGTCGATTTACCGCTTCCCGTACGCCCAACAATCCCGATTTTCTTCCCTCCTGGGAATTCACATGTCACACCACGGAGTACCACAGGCAAATTCTCCTTATATCGAACCTATAATATAAAATCAATCTTATGATAGAACCCAAATAATATTTTTATTAAAACAAAATAACATTAACAAAATACAACAATACTGTCCCTCCCATAAATGCTCAATTCAACCCTAATCAAATATCAAATCAAGCATAATATTATACTTTCCCGATATCAGTTTTCTTAATAACAGAAACACTAAGAAATATCATTGTTGCCTCTTTTACTAATTAACACTAAATAACACATGTTCAAAAAATTACTCAACTAACATTTAATGAGATGAAAGTAGTCTTTCCTTCTAAGTCTCAATTGAATTTATGTAAGGTATAATTATAAAAGTTAGCAAGCAATAACAAGATGATATGCATGTCAAGAAGATTAATGATTTTTCCAAATACTATGTTGAAGATACCTTCAGATCTATAATTTCAATTTTTCCTTCCTCGGGCCATGAGGGCGGGGGACGGCTATTTTCAATGACTGGTGGAGCTTCACTCGGGATATGGCAATATTGATGAATCCTCTCTATGGAAATAATCTTGTTTTCAAGCTTGCAAAAGCTAAGTATCCACCTCGATAAACGAGCATTTAATTGCAAACCATAAGTTACAGCCAGGCCCGCCATACCTAATAAAGATTAATTAAAATTAATTCACTTTTATGTAAGCCTCATCTCATTTTAATCAAAGAGGTCCATAATCACATAAATGGACATATGTCTTATGAACTACAAAAAATAAGGAAAATAATAAATTAGTGAAGATACTTACTGGGATCTATAGCTTTACGTGGAAAGCTCACTAATAAAACTAGACAAAAAGCAAATACAAAAGTTGATATCAACTCCATGCGTAAGCAAAGCCATTCGATGGCAGCAATGCTACAGAAAAACGGGCGGGCAAAACAATCAAGAAGATAAAGATTCCTCTTCATAAACCTCTTTTCTTGCCCGAAACCTCGAATTGTGGCTGCCCCGGCAATCGATTCTCCAAAAAGGTTAATAATTGGAGATTTTTGGATGCTAACAATACGCACCAATTCTCTTGATGAAGCCATGTAGTATTTCTGCATATAGAAAGTATTCGCTAGTTGTTATTAGTTCATTGCCTTATGCAAATGCAAGTGACCGAACAACCTCCTAATCAACTTAAAATTATAATCAGAAGTTATTAGAGGCCCATAAACTAAGACCTACAGGTCAAAAATGTCTTCAGGTTAAATGGGTAACTTTGGGTCTGTGTCAAAAAGGGTCAGTTCTGGTTAAGTCGGAACACAATTTCTCCAAATTAATAAATTATCATAAATCTTCGACTACGATTATAAAAACTATATTATTCAATAGTACTATTTTTTAGTATAATGATTTAGAAGGTTAATGCATTCAAAGTACACTCTGGGCAACTTTCAGCCTGTTCCACACATTTGACATTTTCCTTTTAAGTTAGTCTTTTTTACCTCCTAATTTTACCTGTTAGAGATTACATACAGCTTAAATCAACCCATTCACGAGCAACCAGGCCAAAACTACCACCTCTACACAAAAGTGTTAATAGATAAAAATAATCACCTGCATCCACAAGCATGTGATTGCCATCGGGACAATAAGAAGCAACACTTGCCATGTCACCTGAGTCATTACCCCAACTATACCAAGAAGCTGGATTGTTGTTGAAGCAAATCCACCAAGTCTAAAAGGGATATCGAGATCAACAACACTTTGATCAACCGACACCTGAAATAACCATACAGATTAGCACCAAACTGAACAGAAAATAAAGTTTTTGAAAAAAGGCGCAAGATTATAATGTATTGAAGTTTTATACTTTATACATACCCTGTTTAGTATTCGCCCTGCAGGAGTAGAGTCAAAGAATGACATTGGCGCCCTAAAGACATTATGAAGCATCTTCACAAACAATTTCTGGGCAGCAGCTAAACCAAATGTAGCTACTAAAACTGCCCTAACGAATATAAACCACGAGCTCCCAAAAGCAAGTGCCATATAAACTGCAATTAGCACAAGATTACCAACTCTAGCCGTATCCCCTTCGGTTTGTGGGTTAGCCCAAGCCATCCACCAATTACTAGCAATTTGAAGAACTTGAAATAATATTTGTGCAATAATAATAAGTGGCACCAATAAACCCTTATATGCTGCACCCATATAAGACAGGTAAATTTTCATGCTAATTTTACCACGTTCTCTTTCTTCTTCTTGAACCAGTTGTTTTTTTCGTGAACGTTTTGCTTTCTTTTTTTCTTTTATGGCTTTTTGACCTGAAATGGATGCTTTTTCATCTGGGACATTTGTGGTTGCATTCATACTGCTTCCAATTGACTCACAATTTTTAATTGAATCATGGTTATCATCTGACTCGTCATCTGAGTGATTATAGATGTCCATAGCTTCAATTGCTTCTTGGTGAGCTGAAACTAATGTATTAAAATCGGTTCCTGCTTGCAAAAGTTCATCATATTTACCAGCTTGAATAATGTGACCTTCTTTAAGAACCTGTGATATGAAAAATGATAACAATAATCCCACTGAACCTGAAAATATTTAATTAGATACAATAAATATACCAATGAGACACAAACTTGTGCTTTCACAAGGTAGGATCGCTTCAGTGATGCTTAACGTTACCATAGATTGATAATCAAATCAAGCATACCCGATCATATCTCATGAACCAGGATCTCAATTTATTGATCTAACTTAGGATATGATATAGCTATTGTATTATCATAACATCATTGCTTTATACTCTAGTTAGTTGTCTTTACATGATATTGCTGCCATATATTTAGTCTTGTTAAAATGGGTTCTAATTGTGTCATAATGGCACAAGTTAAGGAGCATTTAATGCATATTAAAGATTCCTTAATTTATTGATTCTACCACATTGGTCATTGCTTTAAATAATCTATTTTTCTTAAAAGATATATTCTTTCTCATTTCTCAATTAAAGCAAGAGCATTATTGTAAGAATAAGAAACTTAGAATCTTAGATCATTAATGTTATAACTAGCATTTGTTAGGGGAAAATTGATATTAGCTAGAAAACCCTTTTTTATTGTTATTGTGATTGCCATGTGTAAGACTAACATAACTGTTACCAACTATATAAGGAAATTGTCAGTAATTTGCAAAAACGAAAGAATGCTAATGCCATCATTGAAACAAGAGTAATCAGATTCAATTTTTTGTTCAAAAGCTTGTGATGCTTGGAGGAACAATCTTAAAAGTTCAGAGTGGCAAAATGGTGGATCCGGTGTTTTGGATAACAGATACGAATCAAGAAAGAAAATTTTTGTTACAGTTGAAGCAAATCGAATTTGGGTTGACCCAAAATACTCTCTCTCCAAAAAAAGTTATTTTATTATAGATAATAATTAGTGTGCCAAATATGATAATAAATATTACATTAGCTTAATAATAGTCAAATTTATTAAGAGTAAAATAATTTAGGAGATTTTACAATTTAAGAAAACACAGGTTTACTTATGACCCATTTCCTTTTCCCAGTTTTTTATTGTGCTTGCTTGACCCATTAATGTAAAAACATAACTGAAGTTGACCCATTGCAAGTACATGGCTTGAAATGGCACCTTAACTAAAAATAACATAAACTTCATATATTATAGCCTTTGTGTTTAAACACCATTATTGTTCCTTAATTATGCATAAAGTAATTGCTTTCCTTATTTTCTACACTTCTTAACTAGCAAGATCCACATTCATCTTTACCAAATGAATAAAAAAAAAGAAAAATAGATTTTTCTTACCAGAATCAAGTCAGCAGCTGGCAGAAATTCAATCTGGTGAGTTACAAAAACTACCGTTTTAGTTGCTAATGCTGTCAATATGTATTCCTGGAGAAACAATAGCCGTATTTCATGTTAAATCAATCTTAAAAAAATAAATAAATAAATAAATAAATAAAACTTTCAGTAAACTTTAAACAATTAAATCTGAACCTTAAAGAGTTCTGATCCAGTGTGTGCATCCACAGCACTAAATGGATCATCAAGTAGATAAATATCAGCATCTTGATATAGAGCCCTTGCTAACTGCACCCTTTGTTTTTGGCCCCCACTCAAGTTTATACCTCGATCACCAATAATGGTTTGATCTCCATGTGAAAAAAGTTCCAAATCTTTTTTTAATGAACACGCATGAAGAGTTTTTTTGTATTTAGCCTTATCCATTGGATTTCCGAATAATATATTTTCTTCAATGTTTCCTGATTGTATCCATGCTGACTGAGATACATAAGCTGCAGAACCACAAATTCGAACCTAAACCGCAATGAAAACAAAAATAAAGTAAATTAATATGCCTTCAGAGCAGCAAAAGTGAACTAACTGCACATATGCTCTGAAAGTGATTATGTGATACAGAATAACTTATTTCAAATATCAGATAAATAGACATATAGAGCTAGGACTTACTTCACCAGAGATTTTTGGTATTTCACCAAGAATACAAGAAAGAAAGCTCGATTTCCCAGACCCCACACTGCCACAAACCGCCACACGCATCCCTTTCTCGACCTTCATCTGGATACTAGACAATGTCGGCCTTGGAGAACATGGGTCCCACTGAAATTCACCATCTTTAATTTCAATCGCCACGTCAGACATACCGCGTGGCAACACAATCGTTGCATCGTCTTGCAATTCTTCCTCTTGTAAGAAACCTGTGATTCTATCAAGAGAAACTTTTGTTTGAGCCATCATTGAAACCAAATCGGGGAAATTCCTTAACGGCTCTTGAAGAATCCTAAAAGTGGCTAATGCCGATAGTACCCCTCCCGCTGTAAGTTGACCGCCAATCAAGATTGAAGTCCCAAAGGTAACTGCCGCCACGAAAATAGGTGAGCTCCAAAAAAAGAAAGTGATAAATGCTTGTGAATATAATGCCTTTTTGAGCCATTTAAATTCCACACTTCTCATTTCTTCCAATCTTACTTTATACCGATCTTCCCACGCTTGTGATTTGAGAATCCTCATATTTCTAAGACACTCGGAAGTTTTTCTCATTCTATCATCTTTAGCAGCCATTAATTTATCTTGATAAACTTCTTGAACTCTTGCTAATGGGATTGTTATAACTATGGATATAATAGTGGCGAATAACGTTGAAATACACGCAATCCCCACGCTTTTATAAAGAATTGCTAAAGCTAGAATGATTTGCATTGGTAACATCCATATATCATGGAGATACCACGCGTAATCACCTACCCTTTGTACATCAACCGCCATGTAATTTACAATTTCGCCACTCGTGTGACTTTGCCTAGCAGAACTCGAGAGTCTTAAACCTTTTCGGTAAACCATAGCTGTGAGAGCCGATCTCACATGCATTCCCAATATATCAACTCCTAAATACCACTGTCGGGTGGTTAAAGTTTCTAT
Source organism: Flaveria brownii (assembly GCA_018326445.1). Lineage (NCBI taxonomy): Eukaryota > Viridiplantae > Streptophyta > Magnoliopsida > Asterales > Asteraceae > Flaveria > Flaveria brownii. The sequence continues at coordinate 13,667 of BJCN01086611.1, forward strand.
CAGTTTTGCTACAAAAAACACGCCTGCAAGAATGTAACCCTCATGTGGGTAATGCTCGATTCCACCCAAATAATCAACAAAATCAGTGATCATATACGGGCCCACATATGATACAAGAGTGTATGATCCTGCAAAAACCGCGTTTCTTGCAGCTTCTTTCCAAAACGACCTTGCAAGAGCCCAACCTAAAGAAGCTTGATTTTCAGACTTCAGTCGTTCCCAATTTGAATTCAGAATTTTATAATTAAACTTGGAACGATCTTCGGGTGCAAGAAGTGGGATGTCTCTAAGCTCAAGTGGTCTTTTTACACCGATTGATAGAAGGGAGTTTAGCCATGACAGTGTTGCTAAACTAAAGAAACCAGCATCACTATATGGTGTAACCTTTAAACACCCTGCATCTTCTTCTTCAACCAACAAAGGTTCTTGAAGATCAGAGCCCCTAATTATATAAATTCCAGTCATACCCCTTAAACCAAGAAAACACAGAAAACCTAAAGCTGGGGTTGCTGCAAGATTAGCTAAAATATTACAACTTTTCAACGATCTAAACCCTTCGATCGCGAATTCCTTCGCGTTAACATAAAGGGTACATAAACTGATCATAAAAGAAGCAATCCACCATACCCTTATCAGTAATGGCAATCTTTCAAGGGTTTTAGCCTTACAACTAAGAGTCGAAAAACTCAAAACGAACCACGCGAAAAACTGTGATGCAGGTAACAACAGAGGCTCTAAGCTTACACCCTTTTCACCTTGTGCAGATTTTGTAATCAAACAAACACCATCATAACATAAAACCACTGTTTGCAGAAGAAGAACATAAAAGCAACAATAAACTGATGCTTTATAAACTTTACCGATTTCGACATTGAGGAATTCGGATCCTATAGCACTTCCATTTTCTCTGATCACAGCAACCCTACTCCCAATTTCATCAGAATCCTCTTTTCTACCTCGGTTTTGACTAACGTAAACAGAGATCTTCTTCCCCACAACGATCAAAACAGAAAGAACCACCAAAACGAAATTAAACCCACTTGCAGTGAGCTCCAAAACCCTGATATCAATCGTCATAGGAAGTATCGATCAACACTGAAACTGAAACTGAAATTGGGTTTGAGATTGAGTTTGAGATTGCGTTTAAGATTGAGATTGAGATTGAAATTGGGAATTTGGGATTTGAATCGACAAGATGAAACAGTGAGTTGTTTAATAGCACGATAGATTCAAACAGTGGCAAGAGCATTTCACCATGTGGCAATGATTCTTACAGATGTGGGTTTTCTAAAGAAAAAGAGCAAATACCCACAGCAGAAACTCTGTTTTGTTTTCTTCTACTCCCCTGCGTGATTATCCTACAGAATCAGACGCAAACAAACACGAGAGGAGAGAGGGTATTTCTAGGGTTTAAAATATTGAAATCTGATCAAAACCCATCACACAAGAATCCAAAAGAAACCCGCTTTCTGTGTGTTTCCCTAATGCTTTTGTAGTGGAAAGCAGCTCACACTCTCACACGACTCTCACTTTACAGTTTACCCAATTCATCACCGTCGCCGGAGCAAATTACAGTATTATCACCGGAAAGATTGTTCTTGAAGATTGTGGGTTGAATGATAATGGAGATTTGGATTCGATTGCACTGAAGTTGAGATTATTATTATAATTATGGGGGTTTAAAGCTACTGAAATGGGTGATATTGGGGATCAAAAGGAGCCAAATTTGAGTGTGTGTGAGTGTCGTTGTCAATGGGACGGTGGTGTGATGATGGATCTTTGCTGTAAATCCACTAAGTGGATCATGTACGGTGTTAAACCTATAGTTGGATTCAAGATAACACGAACAGTGATGTTTTCTTTTTAACTCTTTTTTCTTTGATGTTTTTTTAGTAGTGTGATCAGAGAGTGTTTTAGAATCAGATTGGTTGGTGGGGGTGTTTTAAGATTTATATGGTTCGATTTGGTTTTAGGTGTGTGAGCATGTTTTTATTTTTATTCATATAATTTTATTAAAAATTATTATATTTTCTTAATTAAATAATAATTTTTATACTCTTATCATTATTTTTTTATTCGCCTTTATTCACAATCACTTTTAAAAATATTAAAAAATCTATAAAGATTAAACAGTAATTATTCAAATATACCAATCAACATAACATTTCCTCTTTTTGTTTCACTCACAACCACTCAAAACCACTCTGTATAATATACCAAACACACTTACATATTTTTAGTGGTTTCACTATGAATGCTCTGAGAGCATTTATATTATTTTTTATCTTCATACTTATATTTATATTAAAAATATTATTTTTTTATATTTTTTTAATAAAATAATATTTTTACATATCTTTATTATTATTTTTTCTCTTCCGTCCACTCACAATCACTTTTAAAAATAATTAAAAATTTATGAATGTTGTACCGTGTTTTCATAAATATGAGAAATTGTACAATCCCTGTAAATTTTATTTCTTTTTTACTCACAACTATACGCTATAATATAAGGCACGCACTCACATCAAATGGGGAACCTACTATGAATGCTCAGAGAGAGTGTTTAGCGATTTGGTTTATGCTTTGATCTTTGGAACAGACTGTGTCACACCCCGACCGACGGCGGAATCATCGGAGCGGACGAGGGAATGATTGATTGTTCATAACACATGATTGTCTAATAGTGAAAATAATAATATTATCAGATTACAGGATAATATGAATTTAACAGATACGAATACAACAGTTAAAGTCACAAATAGTAATCGTCTTTTGTTTTGACTAAGTCCAGGTCTTAAATGAGCATGTAGAAGTCCACTAACTTGCTTAACCTGAAATCATGTGAAAAGTAACGAGTCAGCTAAAATTTAGCCGGTGAGTAATCACAGTTTTGATTATACATAT
>BJCN01086716.1:1385-14000 GCA_018326445.1 Flaveria brownii
TCGGCGGCGTCCGCCTCATCACCGCCAACCCCACCGTCGTCCGCCACGTCCTCAAATCCAGCTTCCACCTCTACCCAAAAGGCCCACGAGCAAGAACAACACTCTACGATCTCCTCGGTGATGGTATAATCAACATCGACGGTGATGGGTGGAAGCTCCAAAGGCAAATTTCAATTCACGAGTTCAATACAAAGTCTCTGAGGAATTTCGTCGAACACGTGGTGGACGATGAGCTCAACCACCGTCTGTTGCCGATTCTCGCTGATTCAATTTCAAGTTCGACCACTACTGTTGTCGATCTTCAAGATGTGCTTCAACGATTTGCGTTTGATAACATATGTAAGATCGCATTTGGGTATGATCCAGCTTGTTTAATGCCCTCGATGCCTGATGCTTTGTTCGCTACAGCCTTTGATGAAGCTGTGATGATCTCCACTGGTAGAATGCGAGCTAATCTGCCATTGATATGGAAGATTAAGAGGTTTTTCAACGTGGGTTCGGAGAAACGATTGCGTAACGCCGTTGCTGTTGTTCGAAATTTCGCTGAAATGATCACGAAGGAGAAGATTCATGAGCTTGAGAAGAAATCGTCTCTGGGTTCCGTTGATTTACTCTCACGGTTTCTGATCTCCGGTATCTCCGACGTGAAGTTCGTCGGAGATATCGTGATCAGCTTCATATTGGCGGGAAGAGACACGACGTCGGCGGCGTTGACGTGGTTCTTCTGGTTGATTTACAAGAACCCTAGAGTCGAACGCGAGATTTTGAAAGAAATAAGAGGGAAATCGGAAAAACTGGTTTATAATGAAGTGAAAGATATGGTTTACACTCATGCTTCGTTATGTGAAAGCATGAGACTGTACCCGCCGGTGGCCATTGACGCGAAGCAAGCGGCCACCGACGAGGTGTTACCGGATAACACTTTCGTGAAGAAAGGTTATCCGGTTACGTATCATATTTATGCAATGGGTAGGTCGGAGGAGTTGTGGGGGCCGGATTGTGCGGAGTTCCGGCCCGAGAGGTGGTTGGAGAGGGATGTGTTGGGGAAGTGGGTGTTTAAGCCTAGGGATGCTTATGAGTACCCGGTGTTCCAGGCGGGGCCGCGTGTTTGTTTAGGGAAAGAGATGGCGTTTTTGCAGATGAAAAGGGTGGTTGCGGGTGTTTTACGACGATTTAAAGTGGTGCCCGCGATGGATGAGGGTGTTGAGCCGGTTTACGTAGCTTATTTCACATCGATTATGGAAGGTGGGTTTCCTGTACGGATTGAAGAACGAGGTGAGATCGAGTGAGGATGTATATGTAATTATGAATAAGTGATCATGTGTAGGTTGGGAATTATTGTGTTGAGGACTCTTGAACACTAAAAATCTAAACAAATTAGACCAATTTGAGGTCCAATCTAGCACTAATTAAATAAATTCAGCTAATCATGATGATTTAGATAGAGAGAACACATATTAACATTAGAAATTTAGGATATCCGCTCTTAATTGTTTCGCTAGTTAGACTTTAATTAGGAACAAACAAAGAGAGGTGGGTATTGATTTGGTTTTGTTCATCACCAATGATATTTTCGTTATTGACACAGATGAGGGTTAGACGGCTCATAAACAAGCAAATAGGTGATGTATGTTGTCATTATGCGCTTCTATTTTTCTAAATGCATAGATATAATAGTATTTTGACAAGAAATTATCAAAATATATAACGTTATACGGTATTATTGGCCAATTCATGTTACCCATGAGTGAACAAAAACTAAAAGTTTAATTTACAAAATATTGGGATCAAAACTGTAATCTAACCTTACCATGAAGACCATATGTGTATCTAGTTCTAATTAATCTTAGTATGCTAGCCAACTTGATATAATCTAGTATTAGTTATATCATGATTTTTATATGCTTAAAACTTAAGTTGTAGCTATATTTTATTGATTTCTTGTTTACTAAAAATTATCTTAAAATTATCTATTTGTATAATGATAGACTCTTAGCTACATCATACTTTAGGATTTTAATAATTCTACCAAAAAGCTTTTTACTATGTTACATATAGGCCCTTAGAGTTTTTTTTTTTCTTTTTCTCTTAAGAGTAACTACTCTTATCCATCACTAGTTATTTATTTATTTAATTTAAAACTTATAGCTAGAAGAAATTTCTAGCTTTTTTGTCTTGGTCACAATAGTTCTTTGGTTTTCATATTTGATCTTTTTTTTATTTGTCATATATTATGACACATTTTTATATTTATGTAAAAGTGATTTTAGTAATTAAAATTGTTTTAAATTACTATTTAATTACTTTGCATCAAGACAGCGAAAGAAACAAGGATAAATTATTATCTGTAAATATCATTTCGCATTAATGATTTATTATTTTAATCCATGATGAAATCCAAGTATTTGAGTTTGATCTTTTGAACAAGAACAACCTTTAAATGGATTTTCCCAATGATCTTTTCAATCTCTCACCATATAAGCGGAAACTCGTTAATTAAATGACTAAAACATAACTTTATCTTGTGGGAATAAAATAATTTATTATCTTGTGTTGTTTGGTTGATGCAAAAAAAAAATAATAATAATAAAGAATACATAGAGTGGTGGTGTTGGTGTAGATGGATCGGACATTTCATCTTACATTTATGGATAACAAACATGAACTTAATGTTTTCTTTTTCAAGGGGCCTAACTCATACATGCAAAGAAAAAATTCACAAAAAGGCCTAGAAATAGTGAACTGGGTGGAGAACCACTGAACCAGTAGGATAAAATGGCCCATTGTTCCTCCACATGTTTTTCAATCTATTTAACTTACTCTAAACGCTTTGCTATGCAAATTTTGATAAGTGCTATGTGATTTGTATCAGTATCAAACTAAAATTAGGGTCGTCTGTAAAATTTCAAGTGGATAAAGGTATTCATAACTTATTTTTCATCTCTATCTATATAACTAAATTGAAAAACAAATTTTTCTTCAAGTGTAGTATATTTAAAAAGAAATTTCACATCCCATTCTTTATATCTATCTTTATCGTATTCACAAACATTTATTTTATTTCTATTATTTTTTATTCAAAACACTCACACCAATTTTATAGAGGGTGAATATAGTGAGCCTCTATATATAGAGATATACTATAGCTAATTATATATATTTTGTAGATAAAGAAAGAGAGAGTGTGTGGGTTGGAGAAGGAAAATAGATAAATACTTAAAATTTTAAAGATAGAGATGGATATAATGCTGAGTGACCTTGCAAAATTGTTTTTTTTCCTTTGATGTATTGAGCCTAGTATAAAACGTGTAGTTACAAATAAGTTTTTATTTTTTATTTTATATATGTAAATTGCGCAAGCATACCTAAAGAAAAACAACCTTAGACCCCTCTAAACATGAATCACGTGGTTGTCCGCCCTACGCACCCTCAAAGAAAGCCCTTTTTAAAAACAAAAGCTTAATATAAAATTTCTTTGACTAAAGCTTGAAGAACTTAAGACCGAAGCTTGCTTAGTATACAATCCATTGGGCCAGTCATTCAAATTTAACCGATTGAATAATCAAAAAAAAAAATTGGCCGACTATACATGAACCATGCTACAGTGACATCCGCCCATATAACACAGGTGTTCGCCTATAAAAGAAAGTCAGCCAAACCGGCCATATACAAACTTATAAAGTTTTTATTTTATTTAATAACAATACTTAATTAATTTTACTCTGACATTTTTTTATCTCAGGAAAACCATATTTCAAGATTGTCAATTTGTCATCGCTAGTATCAACGAGAACAAAATTTAAATTAAAAAAAGGAACATATTAAAGAAGTTTTTAAATAATAACGAAAATTCTAGACAATATTTTAACAAGCACACCAAGGGCGTAGTGGAAGAGGGGCAAAAGAGTAATTACATAGGACGAAAGAGAAGATGATTGAGGTGACCTAAATACCCTCTGTTGACACCCAAAAAACAAACCCTAATTTTAATTTTATCAACCCCCAATACTCTCTCTCATTCTTTCTTCGTTCCCCAATTGTGCCCTTCGTTCCCCCTTTTCTCAGCCCTCTTTCAGGTATTTCACCTCTCACTTCAATCACCCCCCGCCAATTTCTATTAATATTTCTATTTCTATTTCCCCCCAATTTCCCCACTTTCAAACCCTAATCTTTCACCCCATGATTCTCTTCTCACAATCGTTTCCTCTTTTGCAGGTTTCTGCACCCTTTTCTTCTCGGATTTGGGGCTTATTGTCGCCGGATCCGGTGGGGTTTTGGTACGCTTTCAATCTGGTAGTGAGTAAGACGCATTTGATGTACTGTTGGGTTTTTGTTGTTGTTGTTGCGTGATTTTGTTTTTTAGATCTGGGTTTACTCTGGCTTGATGTGAAATTGTGTTATTTTGTTGCGAATTTCTAGGTAACGTGATTGTATCTGTTGTGATTGATGTGAGTTTTAGTGTGTCTATGTATGTGTTTCGTGAATTTCTGAGGTTCGTATCTACCTGAGAAGTGGGTAGGTGTTCGATTGGTAGTATATGTTAAGCTTCTCTCATCGAATTCTTGCACACCTGAAACAGAGTTTGATTTAGGGGGTGTTTGGATGTGTGATTGAGCTGATTATTCTAATTTATAAGATGAAGTATCAGTTTTTGATGTTTTGGGGAGATAAATTTTGATTATTGAGGTTAAATTGATCAAATTTGGATAATCAGGCCAGTTGTCACTGTTAGAAAGTTATTTGTTTGTGTAAGTGTAAATTTATGCAGTTGTTTTTAGTTTAAGCAACTGGTTGTATGATCTGGAGTATTCTTTTGTTAAAAGACACTTTTTTTTGTAACATGTTTGGCAACAACGGGTAATAGTTAACAGAGTTATATGTGTGATAGTTAATTTATGTCAAATCTTATGGATGATGAATTAAACTTGTTTAAGTTATTGGTGGGATGTGCGTATGAATTGAAGAGTTGATGTATGATTTGAATTGTTGTGAACTCTGATTAGAAAAGATCTTGACTGTGAACTTTGGTGAAACAGGCTCTTTGATGTATCTTTTCTCGTGGATGCAAGAGTTTGTTTGAAAGTACTGAAGGTAATAAGCACACCATGGATAGCCATGAGATGATTATCGGACAAAGACCAGACATACCATTGGTTCAAAATCAACAATTGGGATTAAGGCATGGTCAGAATTTGGTGGTTGGGCAGAATCGTAATATTGGATTAGGGCATACCCACAAGCATGAGATGAAATTAGGCGAAAATGGCAATCAAGATATCCGTTTGGGACATAACCATGGCCATGGTCATGGGCACGGTCATGGTCTTGATCGTGAGTTGCTAATGAACCATGAGATACCAACTGAGTTTGAAGATAACAACCAACATAATAATGGATATGATGAAAATGATGAAGATGGTGATGATCTTGATCATGGTTTGGATCAAGAAAGGGTCAAATCCCATGATTCCCATTTGGTTCTTTCTGATCAAACTCACGAATTAGGTTTACATAATAATCATGGTTTAGCAGTTGTAGAGAACCATGAGCTCGATGAAAACTTAGACCTCGTGGTGCACCCACACTCACACTCCGAAATGGGTGTGGTCCCATTATCAGTTCAACGCCCAGACCTTGTGGTCACAACCCCTGTAATCCAAACCCGAACCTTAGCCCCGCCTCCAAACTTTGAACTAATGGTTGGTCAAGAATTCCCTGATGTTACCAGCTGTCGAAGGATGTTGAGACACACTGCCATTGCTTTACATTTTGAGATACAAACTGTTAAATCTGATAAAAGTCGGTTCACTGCTAAGTGTGCAAGTGAAGGGTGCCCATGGAGAATACACGCTGCTAAGCTGCCAGGTGTCCCCACTTTCACCATCCGAACCATCCATGCTGAACATACGTGTGGTGGGATTGCCCATCTCGGTCACCAACAAGCTTCGGTTCAATGGGTTGCTAATTCTGTGGAACAACGGCTCAAAGAAAACCCACAATGCAAACCAAAAGAGATTCTAGAGGAAATCCATCGTGTTCACGGGATTACATTATCATATAAACAAGCTTGGAGAGGTAAAGAACGAATTATGGCAGCTTTGCGGGGTTCATTTGAAGAAGATTACCGTCTTTTGCCACAATATTGTGAGCAAGTAAGACGCACAAATCCTGATAGTATAGCTTCGGTTTATGTGAATTCAAATGATAACTGTTTTCAACGGTTATTCATCTCTTTTCAAGCTTCGATCTACGGGTTTTTGAATGCATGTAGACCGCTTATTGGTCTTAATAGAACTGTGTTGAAAAGCAAGTATCTTGGGACACTACTTTTTGCTACAGGTTTTGATGGTGATGGGGCGCTGTTTCCTTTGGCTTTTGGGGTTGTTGATGAAGAAAATAACGAAAATTGGATGTGGTTTCTTTCTGAGTTGCATAATTTACTGGAAATAAACACTGAAAACATGCCGAGACTTACAATTTTATCTGATAGACAAAAAAGCATCATTGATGGTGTAGAAGCCAATTTCCCGACCGCTTTTCATGGATTTTGTATGCGCCATCTTAGTGAAAGTTTTAGAAAAGAGTTTAACAACTCTATGCTTGTTAACCTTTTATGGGATGCAGCAAACGCCCTAACCGTTATGGAATTTGAGTCCAAAATTTTGGAAATTGAAGAGATATCTCAAGAAGCTGCTTATTGGATTAGGCGTGTTCCTGCTCGTTTATGGGCTACAGCTTATTTTGAAGGAACCCGTTTTGGTCATTTGACAGCTAACATAGTCGAATCATTAAACGCCTGGATTCTAGAAGCTTCCGGGCTTCCCATTATTCAAATGATGGAATGTATCCGTAGGCAGCTAATGACATGGTTTAACGAGAGGCGTGAAACCAGCATGCAGTGGACTTCAATACTCGTTCCTACTGCAGAAAGACGGGTTTCAGAAGCCATTGATAGGGCGCGCACTTATCAAGTTCTTAGAGCAAACGAGGCTGAATTTGAGGTTATTTCACATGAAGGGACAAATATTGTTGATATTAGAAACCGTTGTTGTTTGTGTCGGGGATGGCAGCTTTACGGGCTGCCATGTGCTCATGCTGTAGCGGCTCTCTTATCTTGCAGACAAAATGTTCACCGTTTTACTGAAAGCTGCTTTACTGTTGCAACTTACAGGAAAGCATATTCACAAACGATACACCCGGTTCCTGATAAAACAAATTGGAAAGAAATGTCAGATGGGCTTTCACAAGGTGAAGGTAGTAACGTGAGTGAAATCGTTATCAATCCACCAAAATCACTCAGACCGCCAGGAAGACCGAGGAAAAGGAGGGTCCGATCAGAAGATAGAGGTCGGGAGAAACGGGTCGTGCATTGTAGTCGGTGCAATCAAACGGGTCATTTTAGAACTACTTGTTCTGCACCTATATGATGATCGATTGACCGGTGGGTCGGTATGGTCTTATGTTGATAGAATTTGTTTCGTTAAATAAGTTGTTGAGATGAATGTGAGTTTTTTATTAATCGTATTACATAATGTTTGTGGTCTAGGAAGCGGATGATTAGCTATTTTGATTTGTTTAGATCAAATATTTTCTGCAATGTGAATATTTATTTATATATAATCTGGTGTAAGCAGACAGTTTATTTAGGTTGTTTGTCGTTGTTTTCAGTCATCTATATATTATTTGTGTTCTTTTTTTCTGAATAAACTCTCTCAGATTTCATTCTTGTCGTTTTATCATGTCATAAATTTTACATCATCATCTTTGTACTTTGTCAATTTTATAACTACTTTGTTTTTTATAATGTGTCAAAAAAACTTATGTAGGAAAAATGTATGTCTTTCTTATCTGATTAAGGGTTTAAGCCAAAGGTATAATTATAGCGTGTGAGAATTAGTCATCATTATAGAAGAAAGAAAAAACTATTAAAAAACATATAATATTCCTACACAAACCAAACTTATGGTTGTGTTGGGGGCGGTGGTGTCAGCTACGACGAGTCAATGATGGCGGCAAGCAATGGTTGTGGGTGGTGCTAGAGTCATTTGAGCGCATTTTAAGTTGGCTACTACGAGTCAATGATGGCGAAAAACAATGGTTGTGGGTGATGCTGGATTCATTTGAGCGCATTTTAAGTTGGTAGCTTTTATAAAAGTACTCTATTTTGACGTGTATAATTTGACTGATTAACTAATAAGTAATATCTCTTTTTACTCAAATCAATGGTTAAACAATGAATCGTTTAATTATCTCTTGACATAATAACGTCTTATGTTTATTCTCATCATTTTAATGCAAGTTCAAATCCTATTAAAAGAAAACAAAAGATGAATATCAAAGATATGTATTTGTAGAATTGAATTGTCTTCTTAATGTGTTATATATATATATATATATATATATATATATTCTGTTAAAAGGTATTATGTTAAAATTATCAAACTAATTCTTTATCTTTAAAAATAATAAATAAATTAAATTAAAAACATTAAATGATCTAACCACACAACAATTTTATTTTTTCACACAAATTCCTTCTCCATTGTTTCCTTTCATTCCCTCTCTTCTGCAAATTTCAGATCCAAATATTTCCTCCTTGTGTTCATCTTCATCTCCTCCTGCAACACAAATTCATATCTCAAACATGCAAGAATTTGCATCTGAATTAAAAGAATTTCTATCATCCAAAATCTTCGATTCCTTTGATGATGACAACATCCCCACATACACACAAATCATCTTAGCATCTTCAATCGGTTTGATCATTGCTGCAGCTATGCACATGATCAGATACAAGAACATAACAGGCTACAATAAGATCATCCCGTGGATTCACGTTTCAAAAACCCGACAGCCGTTGAAGCTCGAAAAATTCCATGATTATGTAGGTATAAAAACCATCCTACATTAACAAAAAACACAACAACAAACCATTTGTGTATGCAACATGTGTTTATACGTGAATGTATGTGTTTTGATCATGCAGCTCGACAGATGGGCTTTCGTGATACTAAAGAATGCCCGTATTTGTGCAAATTGGCTGCTGATTACATCAGGAAAGAAGAAGGGTGTGAGGAAGATATGTATTCGTTCTTCGGGGATGACCCGCAGGCTGATTCGTTGTTCATAAAATTGGTTGAGGAATTTGAAAGATGTATTCTTAGTTACTTTGCTTTTCATTGGAGCCATGCTTCTTACATGATCACTCAGGTATACAGGCGCATTCAATACAGAACCAATTTTATGTAAAGAACTGTGAGAATCGCGTAAGCAGTTAAGTATATATATAATATAAATGTTAATATTGTGACTTGTTTTTGTTATATGATTTTAGGTGTTGGGTCCTGATGGACATGAACCGAAAAAGAAGCTCAAGAACATAGTCATGCAAGCGACGAGGTACATTTACATGTTCTTGTTTGCTAACAAACTCATTATACTAAGAATTGTAAAAACACGCTATTATTAATGATATCTTGATGTTAATGTGTTTGACACGATACAGGGAACAAAGATTTGAGAGGGTGACGAAGAACCTAAAAGTAGCACGAGTGTTCACAACATTACTTGAGGAAATGAAGGCGATAGGCCTCGCGACTACAGATGATTCAGAGTGCACCGATGTTATGGTCCCGATGGCCCACAAAGATCGTAGCCCGGTTCTTCTTTTTATGGGTGGCGGCATGGGAGCTGGAAAGAGTACAGTTCTCAAAGACCTTCTCAAAGAGTAAACCATTTTAAAATAAATATTTACCAGATAGTATGTAACATCCAGACTCTCATACCAGCTAATATTGTCTGTTTTATCTGCTAAAAGCCCACTAATCGAGTTGGGTGTTGCATAGTGTTTTAGACTGTATAAGTTTGCGGATGTTGTTAATTGTTTATGATGTTTTTGAATTTGCAGACCATTTTGGGCAGGGGCATCAGCAAATGCAGTTGTAATAGAGGCAGATGCCTTTAAAGAATCTGATGTTATTTACAGAGCTTTAAGCTCTAGGGGCCATCATGACATGCTTCATACAGCTGAGCTGGCACGACCCTTTCTTTTTATCTTTCGGAAATCTTTTATCATGAAACTTTACGTCACAAAAAATGCTTTTGTGACAAAACTTTCCATGATAAAAAGGAAAAGTTACATTAAAGTAACATACTTTTAGCCATTTTCTACTTTAAGGAGCATACGTTCCTTGCAGTTGAAATGTACTAAAAGTATGTTCGTTAAATATATAGTTATTAAAAGATAGATGAAAATGTGTTTTTTTAGTGATACAAGTTTAGAACATACAAATTTACAGGTGCATCAATCATCTACAGATGCAGCATCATCTCTTCTTGTAACAGCACTAAACGAAGGTAGAGATGTAATCATGGACGGGACCCTCTCGTGGGTCCCCTTTGTTGTGCAGACGATTACAATGGCGAGAAACGTTCATCGCAAGCGTTACCGCATGGGGCCCGGTTACAAAGTGCATTCAGATGGAAGTGTTATTGAGAATTATTGGGAACTTGAAGAAGAAAGTGAGTTGATAGATGGTACTCAAAAGAGAAGACCATACAGGATAGAACTAGTTGGTGTTGTTTGTGATCCTTATTTAGCTGTCATAAGAGGCGTAAGGTAATATAATCATTCGATTATATACCCTCTTCGCGTCCTCAAATCAAGTCGTGTTTGATTATTATTTTTCTTTGTTAACAGGAGGGCAATTATGTGCCGAAGAGCTGTGAGAGTTAGATCACAGTTAACATCACACAAACGATTCGCGAACGCCTTTATAACATATTGCCACCTTGTAGACAATGCAAGACTATATCTAACCAATGCTTTAGAAGGACCACCAAAGGTATATGTAGTATTATACATGTATACACACACGCGTACATATACATATATGCATATGCATACACATTTACTGACTGAAGGATGGTTTATAAAGCTGATAGGATGGAAAGATAAAGAAAAGACCTTGTTGGTTGATCCTGATGAGATAGACTTATTGAAGACGATGGAAAGATTGAACGAAGCAGCAGACTCGATATACGAACTCTATAAGCAGACGAACCCAGCGAACGAACATGGGTCGGTTTGGAAAGACATTGTTTTGTCACCTACAAGGTTAAGCATCCAGAAAGAGCTCAAGAAATCTATTCAGAAAGCTGAAGCCACAAAGGAACATTTTTGAATCAAACACTTGTTGATGCTAACAAAAACTTATAGAGACAACAAATGCATGCAATCTTTGATGGATACTAAATGGATATGCTAAACTTACTCCTACTCCCTATTTTACTTGTTGCACCTCGTTTTATTCATTTTTATTTGTTGCATCACCTTCTTCAACTTGTCAAATCAGTAATATTTAATTTGTCAAATCAGTAATATTCTACATAGCGTGAAATGAAGGGTAGCATTTCCGTAGTTTGGGCTAGAACATACATTCCAACAGTGACACCAAGCATAAACCACCGTAAAACCATCATAAATAGTTTGGGCTAGAACATACATTCCAACTTGTCAAATCAGTAATATTTAATTTGTCATGTGTAAGTGAACACCCAACAAGAATTATAAATGACAAGATATCAACTGCAGCTTAATATCATAAGCAAGAAGGTAGTCTAGCATGTTGTTGTTTACATTAAAATCAACTAGTTTACAAGCACAAAGCAAAGTAAAGGAATGTATTTGTTAGGAAGAATTGCGTCAATATAACACTGGTAATCAATGGAATAATAAGACATGTGTGATATAATTTCCATATGAGGCCGTCATAGATGATAATATGTCCTTATTTACTTCATAATTGCAACTAATTAGCACAAAATTTACCTAAAATCAAACTTATATATAGTTTGAAGGAAATGGCATCAGTTTGAAGGGTTACTAACTTGCTATCATCCAAAGAAGATATCGAACCAATATTAAGAAATCTCTATTACGAAATGTCTAACTAACTACCAAAAGATAACCAAATAGAACAAGAAATCAATGTACAAAGTATTCATATCAAAAACACAAACATCAAATATAGCAAGCATAAAAAAAATTCTTAACTTATCTCTAATAACACAAACTCAAGAAACTAACATTGAAATGGGAATAAAAACATTAACAAGTCGATGAAGGTTTTTGGAAGGGAGAAAAAAACACTAAACCATACTAATGTAAAGACTTGTCGCAAGCAAATTCAAAAGAAAAAAGATACCGAAAAAACACAAGTCTTAAATTTAGGGTTGATTTACTGGGTATGTTTGTTTGTTTTAGAAAACCTACATATCTATGGTATGGATGTAAGATCATTCACAACCCGTTCCCCATTTTATTGTGAGTGATTGTAAGTGAAATTGTTAAAAATTTCATGGAGATTGCACCGTATTTTTTTATATTTGGGAAAACACGATTCAACACTCATAAATATTTTAATATTTTTCAAAATGTTGTGAGTGATGAGAGAAAAAATATAATGATAAAGATATGAAAAATATTATTTAATTAAGGATAAAAAAATAATAATATTTAATGTAATTATAAAGGATAAAATAGGGGATAGATTGTTAACGCTCAAATATAGAATTACGGGATCCTCCCTTACAATTGTTGATAGAAATAAAGAA